>JAUMHA010012233.1:0-34425 GCA_032359765.1 Saxidomus gigantea
TTATTATAAAACATTGATAACAGGTCACATTTTCCCAAACATTTTCGCAAAACTTACAGAGAACACTCCAGTAAAGCGATACTGGCCCTTCTGTGCCTATTGCTCTATCTTTAGACCAATCCGGATTGATGTTAATATTTCAATTACATGCATTGGTAAATTCAGATCTTAAAACCATCACTTACTATTTGTTCCCAGTTAGCTCAAATGATTTGATTAATATGATATTATTTGACTTGTTCAAGTCGTTCTCGACTTCCTGAGTATTTCCACAAATATTATCTGTCGTATGCTCGTTCTTAATTTATTTTTTAAAGTTTTTGAAAAAGAGTATTAACTTGGCACAAATCCCCACCGCTCCAACCCGATAAAAAAACAACAACAACACAACAAATAATTAATGTAAAAAGGCCGTCGTCTAGATGGTGTATTGACATTTGTAATACCTTATGGCGTTTATTATTATAGTAACGACAATTCATAGGAAATTTGTATTTACATTATTTAACATTTTACCGTAAATCCCGCCAAGCCTAATCCTTCTACCAATTTTAATAACATTTTGAATATGAACATTTCTGTCGTTATGAACCATACACAATGATAAAGAACTGTTCAACGCATGGTTCATCATTTACAATCATAACTCGTTTGTGACTGAATGCATTTAATTGAATGTTTCATTTGTTAACAACGTCCATGTTACTACTTCTATATTTCAACGATTGGAGAGCGTGTATATACTATTTACATTCCGTTAGACTTACAAATAGACAGCACAAAGTCGTTGTAAATAATCAACACACGACACTAAAGGTAAGAATCTTATGGTGTTAAACTACTCTTACGAAGCACAATATCAGACACTCTTTATAACACATTAGAAACAAAAGTAGTGCTATACAGTGTAGATATTCATTATTTCTAAATAAAGACACACTTTGTGCCCCTCCTTACAAATTATATTATAGTGGAATGTAGCTGTTACACTTCCATGGCATATTTAGGTATCGAAACCAACTGAGCATGAGGCAAGACATGTCGAGGATGACCCTTTACAAACATGTTATGTTTGTCATAAGTCCACATTAAAAAAGTATCCGTTAGAATAAAATGTGAGAGATTCGGGATATTTAGGACGTTTTAGTTTAAAGATGATAGCTTAAACCTTATACGGTTGTATATCATTTAAAGATACACTATCAAAGAAAAAGACGTGTCGAATTTTTCAAAAGTCAACACATATCTTAGAATATGTCATTAAAATATGGTAAGTGGCAAGCAATTTCTAGTGACTATTGTAAACAAAGGTATACAGAAACTTAAAAAGGTCTTCTTTGCTGTTTTGCTGAAAACAGTCAAAAGTTTAATGTTTATATCTCTGCAGTCTTGCAAAAGTGGCACTTCATTCTTGCCAAAGTCTAAATTAAATAACATGTTTAATTTGTAAGGAGGGGCACAAACTATAAGTGCGTTAATTTTCTTTTTCCATGTTATAACATGTGTAAGCCAATTCTCAGAAACAACTTGAAAATAAGTGATGAAAAACTATACTTATCCGGGCCTTAGTATTCGGCCATTAAATTAATCGAATACATTTTTGTTTCAATGTTCTGCCGAAGGGATTTCAAGACGAAAACATATAATTTGAAAAACATAAAATCTAAGTTGTACTTATTTTATGTTTCAGGCGAACCTACCTATTTACTTGTACTGCAATGTGAAACAATGGTTTTCAGAGGTAAACAGTTAAACCGTTCATTCTTTTATGATACAGATAACGTAACAATCTACTTCACATACTTCAGTGAATTCAATAGACCATGGATAGGCGCCGTCTATGTTGAAGTCTTTGTTATGAGTATTGTATTTGTTCTTTCCATCCTCGGAAATTGTTTCATACTTGGATTTATATGTAAGCATAAAAAGTTACGAACAGTAACCAACTTCTTTGTTTGTAACCTTGCCGTTGGGGACATCTTATATGTATCATCTGCACCATTGGTAGCTACTGTAAGAATTACTGGCTCGTGGAACCTTGGAGATGGAATTTGCCGTTTGTTGAATTATGGGATGTTTGTCTGCTCCGTCAGTATGATCTGGACGATGGTAGCCATAAGTATCGATAGATATATTTGCATCAATGTAAACTCCTCTGTGCTGAAACGACTCCGACCAAAACATGTTGTAGTAATATGTGCTGTTATCTGGGTTACCAATATATGTTGTTTCTTACCTACGGCTCTATTCTTCCAGATAAAAGAAATAACTTTGGAACAGGGTCAGATAAGGTTTTGTACACTTATCTGGCCTAGTGGTCATGTACGTTACTCAGTCCTGTTTACAGCCATATTACTAATATTCGGATATGGATTTCCGCTCACAATAATCGGATACAATTACTTCCACATTTTCAAAACGTTTTGGTCTTCAAAAAGGGCTGTCGACGCTGTGGAACATAATGTGTCACATCGCAAGAGAGATTATAAAACATTCAAAAGAAAGGAGCTTAGACTTATACAAACTCTTGTTCTTTTGGTCGTTATTTTTGTTTTAATGTGGCTGCCATTTGTTGTGGTTTTAAGTAAGTTACGTGACGACATCGAACACGCAAGGAATGAAACTCCATCTTATGGATTGACTTGGGCTTTGATAATTGCATATCTAATTCCATGTATAAATCCATTTCTGTATGGTTTTATGAATGTAGACTTTCTAATAAAACTAGCTCCTTGTTGTAGACGATATAGGCCATCGGAGGAAGGGACAACTGTGGCAAGGTTGAATCACCAGGAAACCCAGCTGAGTACAGCTGACTTGTGATCACATTTGTTTGCATTTGCATGTATTTGCACGTTACCCTAAATATCTTACTTAATAAAATAGAAACACAAAATTACAAAGCTAATTTACGGTGACGTCATTATTTTGCTTACCATATTTTCTTTGTCAGGTTTCGTTGTTGTTTTTGTTGTCACGTACAGTTTTTTCATGCCTTTAAAATAGATGTATCTTCGTTTTGTAATATGCCTTAGAAATAAGTGATACAAATAATTGATGACAAAATAAACAGATTTCTGAAGTGGCTTGATAAAACCTTATCAGTAGAGTGCCTGTTCTAACATTGATTTACAGCCTCAAATTAAATCCCAGGAAATTGCTCACTTAGTGGCATTATACATTAAGTGGTTATACCGATCTACACTGATTTTATTGTTCCAAGTTGACTTTTCTATATCTTGGTTATGTTTTACGTGTGTACGATTATATAATATTTGACCTATCACTTTTTATGTTTTTGTTTTGCGCTTTCTGACTTATTAGCATTGTTGTGAATGTGACGTAATTTTCTGTTTATTTGTGATTTCTGACGTATTAGCCTTGTTGTGTATGTGATGTCTTCCACTGTTTGTTTGTGATTTCTGACGTATAAGCGCTGTTGTGTATGTGATGTCCTTCACTGTTTGTTGTATGCTTTCTGGCGTATAAGCCTTGTTGTGCATGTGATGTTCTTTACTGATTGTTTTGTGCTTTCAGGCGTATTAGCCTTATTCTGTATGTATACTTGTTGTACTAATATAGATAATGTTAAAGCTGCAATGTGCATCTTGTCTATTGCCTTTTCTCGTACAAGAATGATCCACGTTATTTTGTGTGTAGGTCTTATTGTATGTAAATGATTTGTTTAGGAATGTTTTCTTATCTTACGTCTTGTATTTAAAAAACAAATTCATAGTCAGGTCATAGCGCTAATTTATATTTTACAGAGAACACGTTATTTTGCAGAATGCATAAACCTTTGTACATGTACACGACTTAAAACTCTATATGCTCAATGGCAATTCGAATGTTATGAATTATTCTTTCTTTCTTTCTTTGTACATGTTACATTTAACTAATGAGTCTTACTTAGAAATAAATTATATGAATAAAGCTTACGGAATTTACATTGTAACACCGAACAACATTCATTTACTGACTGTCATGAAGAAATGATTAAGTGCTCTTGATATCTCACGGAACGTTTCCAATTCAAAACAGGTTTCTTTTAGCAAATGTTACCCGTAAGAATTCTTAAATTGGTGTTTTTTCTTTGACCATGCGTATTCAACAGGTGCATTATGTATTTAACTCTTTTGCAATGCATGTATAGGTGATAAGAGTTGGACATGTTTTTTCAGTTTGTTTCTGACAGTAAACATGACATGCGTATTTAAGAGGTCAAAAGAGGCAAAATAGTGTGTGCTTGTCATACACAACTTGTGACACAGGTAAGTGAAAAAGATGCTTGCTTTTTGATAGTGGTAAGTGTTTGTATTTTTTCTTTCGTTGTTAAAAAAAACTGAAATATGTTCTACAAATATTGCCATTTATGAGCAAATACAACATTAAATAATTCTCACTTTCGGTCTAAAATGAGAATACAATCGATGCACTGCATTTTGATAGATACAGTGATATCATGTTCTTTCACCTTTTGTAAACATAAAATATTTTAAACGTTATCCATCACAAGTTCGTGATGGAATTATATCAGGATACTTTGATGCAAACTATTAATGTGTTTACGTAATAAATATTTAATCCGAATCTATCATTATGACATGCTAGTCTTACTGTATAAAAGCACTGTGTTATCTTGTGAGAGAAAAAAAACACCTCACGATGGTTTCAGAAATGTTTTCTCTTTCTTATTACGTTATGAGCAAATGCTTTCTTTTATGAGATTGTCTACTAGATAAACAGCTAAACGAAACGGCACATGTTTTTTCGGAACATGACAATATTTTAATAGTTTTAAATAATATAGCCAATAAATTTAAACGGATTTTATTTTTTGGGTGGGAGGAGGGGGAGGGGGAGTGGGGGTGCAACAATTAGCTCCTGAATACTAAATGGAACTTGCAAAATAATGAACAAATCATGTCTAAGTGACATGCAAGATGAAAACATATATATTCCCGATATGATTAAACTAAATTGTTTGTGCTTGCTGGATAGACATTATCAGCAAAATATATATTTATCGTGAAATGATAACACGTGTATTCTGTATTGCGATATTATAAAAATAAAATTTGTTTGTCACAAAATGTACGAAAAGGAAATAATTATTTAGTATGTTATTTAGGATATTTAAAAATAAGTTTACATATGCACTATTTTTTCATAGAATGTAGAATGTCGACGTTTTACTATATGTTGCAACTTGTTTACTGCTATCGCAATCTCATGAGCTCAGACCATTATGTCACTTTAATAAATTATCGGTGAAAAAAGATAAAACTGATATTTTAAATTCTATTAGCTAGTGTGTTAGCGTGTATTGTTGCATTAAAACACATTATTGTGCATTATATTTGAGTGAAAACAGCAATGAGGACAATTTAAATTATCAGTTGTTAATGAAATATATATATATGGCAACTAGATGTTTGACAGAAAAACAACAGCCAACTTGACAAATAATTGAATATTGAATTATAGAGAAGAAAAAACAACGTTTAGACGTGTTTAAAGTAACTTGTCAGGAAAAACTGGCGTCTCATGGATAATATTTCTTTTTTGATGTAAGCCAATTCCGTGTTGCACCTATTCTAGTAAAGTTACATACACTTTACGATAATATATAACATCTAAACTCCTGAACATTTTAAGGTACAGTATAATTAAAAGTGATACTACAGCAAGAATTTGGAAAATGGTAACCGGAAGTTCCCACATAAACCGCTCTTATTTCTTTGGCGTTGACACTAAATTCGGGTATGGAAACGTGACCTATTTCACCTATTTCGGTGAATTTAACAGGCCATGGAAAGGAGCTGCGTACATAGAAGCCGCTGTCATGACTACGATGTTTGTACTCTCTGTTATTGGAAACGTCTTCATTCTAGGAATAACTTTTAAATCTAAAAATTCCAGAACTATCACAAACTACTTTGTGTGTAATCTTGCCATCGGAGACATCTTATTTGTGACGTCAGCTCCATTTATCGCATACGTCAGAATCACGGAAAATTGGCGTCTTGGGGATGGAATGTGTCATCTGTTGAACTATATGATGTTTGTCTGCGCGGTGGCAATGATCTGGACAATGGCTGTAATAAGTGTGGACAGATACTTCTGTATCAACAGAGGATTAGTGACAAGACTGAAAACTGCTCATGTTTTCTTAATATGTTCTTTAACTTGGATTATAAGCGCTTGCTGTTTTCTTCCAATAGCTCTTTTCTTTCATGTCAAGGACATTGAGTTTGAACAAGATATTATATCTTTCTGCACACTGTTGTGGCCTAAAAGTCCCATCAAGTACTCCATCCTCTTCACGGTTTTGTTTATTCTTCTTGCTTTTGTTATACCAGTGGCTATAATTACTCTTAACTATTACAAAATATTCAGAATATTTTGGTCATCTAAGCGCGCTGTTGGTATACTGCCTAACGGTCCGTCAAAAATTCAAAAAAGATCTATAAGACTGAGAAATAAAGATATAAAAATGGTAAAATCTCTTGTCCTACTCGTTCTGGTCTTTATCTTAATGTGGCTTCCCCTTTTTGTGGTTATAGGTTTATTACATCGTGACTTATATAGTGTAAGTAATAGTTTACCGTCTTATGGACTGACATGGTCTTTAATAGTTGCATATCTCAATCCATGTGTGAATCCATTTTTGTACGGTTTTATCAACTTAGAAGTTTGTCAGAATGTATTATTTTGTTGTGGCCAGTATAACAATTCACCGGGAAGTAATACTAACCTAAATGATAAACATGATTCAACAAGAATGTAATATTCACTTTACTTTATTTCCAACGGCGCCCACGATTTTTCACACTTTGTCCTCCTCTCACTTTTTGTTGCATAAAACTTGCAAAAAATGACAGTACCGTTACAATTTAGCCGGTCTTAAAAGCAAATTGCCTAAACAGAAAATTTATATTTCTTTAGTTATTGCTAAATTGTTAATTTATTCTCTCTAAAATTGTCGAAATGTTGTTTATCATCGCAAATTTCATGTGTCTCAAGAACTACGGGCTAGCCAAAACAAAGCATTACAAATGTTTCATATTCATTAAAATTCTCCGTACCATGAACTTTAATGTTGTTAAATTGTACAAAATGGCATATAATGCTGCAGACATTCACTTATTGTTTTCGATGACGCCATTTCTTTAACCATTTTATTAACGAAGAAGTTGCCTTCCTTTCTATGTCATCAGCCAAGGCAGTTCTGTTTGTGATGTGTCTTCAGTTGTGCACTGTGCTTTTCATAAAGCAGTTATCTGCTAGCGGATTTGTCTCATAACCTGAACATGTGTGTGGGCATAATGTCTCGGCTAAGTTCGATAACCAGCCAAATCACCGTAGTCACGTTTGGATTATGGACTTGAATTATCCAAAATTGGTAAAATTAGCCTTGTCCGCTCTCTAATTCGAACAGTTTTCATCAAATCTTCACCCACCTTGCTGAAAATGTGTGTGGGCAAAATGTATGGGCAAAGTTTGATAACCAGCACTATAGCCCAAGGCACTATTAGACATAGCCCTTGAAGTATCCAAAAATGAGGAAATTAGCATTGTCCGCTCTATAGTTCAAACAGGTGAATTAACCTTGTCCTGTCTATAGTTTAAACAGGTTTTATAAAACCTATGAACTGCCAGATACTGAGTTATGCCTCTCTGACGGGCGTATTTTGTGACCATTTGGCACTCGTGTTATGTTCCACTGTAGTAACCTCTTACTATCACTGTGTTCTTCATACTATTTTTCAGCTAGTCATCATTCATTTCTTTTCCTAATTTATTTTCATTTTCTTGCATATGTTACATGCCTCTTTTCTGTGGATATGAAATTAAATATCAAGTTCCGCGCTGAAAACAAATATCACAGAAGGATAAGAATAACAGCTGTTTCAAGCTCAATGCCTTCTTCTGGAACTGAACTCCGAAGCCTGCGCATGTCATAGCAGGTCAAAACTCATACTCGATCGAATGTATTTTTAACTTTTCTGTTGAGTTTTGTCTGATATTGTTACTTCTGATAAACTTACCAGATACTAGTAATAAAGAATACAAGTATTTTTCTGATAATAGAAACATTTAGTATACCTTACTTTGCATATGTCAGCCAATCATACAGTTAGATACAAGAACATATTTAGTTAAGTTTTTTAGTTTTAGTTAAAGCATATTTTATTGCATATACATGTATATATAAATACATGTACACAAAAACAGGCATATGACACAACAAAACAAAAGTAAATGGGTCGGGCCAAAGGTTCTAGCAACATTAATGGACGGCCTTTCCCAATAGAAAAGAAAAGAAGACGGCGATATTATTAAGGCAAAATCAGAAAAAAATACATGCATTTAATTGCATATTATCATCTTATGAATAGAAAAGGACACATTGAAAGGAAACATGTTGTGAATACTTCCTACAGGCAGGAAGAATTGTTTCTATATTACTTAAACATTTTTAAATCGGTTAGAATGCTTAATGAAATTATGAACGGTTTTAAAAATGATTATATTGTCGTCGTAACTATGGTTTTGTGAACCAAACAATAACAAATCAATTCCAATAGGATAATAAGCTTTACAATAATATGTCCTCAAAAGTTTTTTTTTAGGAAATACCAAAAACCAGTCAGTAGAGAGCAGGAACAGCAACACACGGATATACACAGTTCTTTCACCATTATTTTGGCAAATATTACAAGAATTTTAAAAAGTTAATCTTACAAAATCTTCCACGATGCCTTATTACCCAGTTTAAAGATGTGAAAAAGCTAAATTGTATATTTATACTTGGACCACTTTGATATCAGTACGAGAGTAAAGGGCGTCTATAATTAATAGTTATCCTATTAATGTTATCTCTATACACCGGTAAGTGCACTAGCTGTAAAGAGCTGAAAGATAATGTTAAATTCTCAATGTGGCCATAAACGAGGGTTTCAGACATATAATTGTCAACTATCCTGAGTGTCCAGGAAAAAATATCAATACCACTTTCATTTTTACAAAAAAAAACATCGGTTGACATTTCCTGTCGATCATTTCGGCAATCTCCTGTGTTTAATGCTCAATGCAGCTTTGAGTAAAATTGAACAATATCGGTTCATCAGAAACTGGAATGTTATGACTCACTTCTGAAAAAAATATCATCGGACTTTAGATAGTGTTATTATTTTTGAAATCGGTACATAAGTACAGGTATCAAAACAGAATATTACAGCATGAAAAAACTTTGAAACATTCTTTACGGTAAACGTTTATAAAAGCAACAATTAAAACTGTGGCATCCTAATTTGCTTCTCTTTTGTTAGAAGCAGTTATACGTGAAAGACAATTGATCTTCAATCTGAATGTACATGTATGTGCACTCTTTGTTTTTTTCTCATATCATATTTTTAGATGAATAGAGGGATGGCCTCGTCCCTTTTTTGTCATGTCACGAGGAAATAAATGGTGTTACTCATATCATATGACTGGGGCACGAAAAGGAAAAATATCAGAAACTGTGGCATCAAATCTAAGCTTCATCTAAATCAGATTTGAAGTAGTGTTTAACAGTGTTGTTTATCGAAAGTAAATGTAGATAATATGACGTTATTTACATCAAATCTAACAGGGTTGTTTTAGTACATGTACTTTGTTATTTTGCTTATATACAATAGCAGTTGATGTTAAAGTGTTATAAACAAAATAAAACCATTCTAGATATTACTAATGAAATAAATGTAAAATAATATGTTTTTCAGGGTTTATCTTTTTTAAAACAATATACCTTTTAAATTAAAGTCCCGGGATCACATTTACCAGTAGCTCTCATTTTATCAAGAAAGAAGTCTAGCTGACATAAATGACCTTAATTTATACCATAAACATTCCTAACTTTGATTTTTGAATAGATAAGAACATATTAAAACATAGCATAGTATTTTGCAAAGATATTGTTAAAAACGAGTAACGCTTTCTGCAACTCTTTTTTTCTTGAAAAAAACATCTTGAATACTAACGAAAAGCATTGTCAACATTGTTTTAGAGTGAATATAACATGGTTCCATAATTATCCTATCACTACATAAATGTTACCATATCAGTCAATTCAAAGAGATCCTTGAACTTTAACAATAATGTCAAAAGCTGTTAAAACTCATCCATTTTATATATTTGTTATATTGTTAGTGAAGACTTTGCCGCTTAGTCGACCCCGCTTCATAATGTAAACACAGAAAATTGAAATTTTGTTGATCTATGTTTGCCAATCTAGATTGCTATCACTTGCACACACTCTTTAAAAAGTCATGTAAAAGACAATATAGGAATTATTTTAAATACTTACCTAGAGGTATTAGCCCAGTAGCGTTCCAAATGGACCACCAAGTTTGGTTGTACTCCCAAAATCCCTTTTAACCATTGATAGCGTCTATGAAATAACCTTTAAAAATATCTGTAAATGTTGCTGTAAAGCTGGAAAAAAGTAAAATGTCAGTGTTCTATGTTAGACTCTATGGCTCCACCGAATTGACAGCCTTATTCTACAATTACACAAATCACAATTTTATGTACGCCGAGACATGCTTTGTGTCATTTTACCCACCGCACAACAAACTCCCAAACCCCAGGCCAGAATGGCATGAAACTTTACGGGAGCAATTAATTGGGCCAAGACTGGTTATGCATGTACTCAGCAGGTTAATGCTATTTTTCACAGAGGTATGGCCCTCATGGGAGTGATTGGTACTAAGAGTAGTTGTGCATGCTATTCTAACGCCTTACAATACTACATAAGGGTTTCTGTCCTGTGTCCAAGTGGTGTGCGGGGGTATTTATCACCTGTACTGATAGTTCTTCTGATTAAACTGCTTTCTAAAGCAATTTGTAATCAAAACATCTAAACCTTATTCCCGACCGTAATTCAATTGCACCGATAATAGTAAATACTTCATAGTACACTTGTTGCAAAGTTTTTATGAAAACCGAAGACATGGTTGCTTTGGACAGCTTTGTTGCAATGACGCACCAAATAATTTATTACACAAAGCAAGGCAATTTCTGTAAAGAGCTGATAATGCATGGCTTGAAAAAGAAACTTCAAGACCAATGAAGAAATTGGTATACATGTCAGGTTCGTAATTGTAATTTTACAGTAATGTTTTGTAAGTTCCTCAGTCCTCATAAATGGAGTTTGTAAGGTCCTCAAATCATGTATCTTAATTTTGAATTTATATTGAGGTTTTTGAAGAATAAGGTTGTTAAGGTGCCCAAAAAGAGGGAAATTATAGATAAACATAGTAAATAAATAACTGAAATATAACAATATGAAAACCGTTCAGAAGTTATAAGCTAATTCCCCATAAGAAAAAAGATAAAATGGTGAACATATTTCATTTTACAGTACGTTACTATTGTGCTTTACAGGCATCACTTGTAAAGGGAATATATCATAGGAAAAGGATACCGACATGAAATCTAATACACGGAAACTCGTCCAGCAAACACGCGGACGTCGCAGAAATATTTCGTAAAAAGGGCCCGTTATAATTTTAGCTTTGTATACTGTCAATTTCACAAATAGTGTTAAATGGTCTCTATATTAACGGAAACAGTAAGAACGAAAAAACACATGAACGTTTAAAGTACATATTATAGAAAATTCTCTAACCGTCTGTAGGCATAAGGTCGACCTTTTAATAACATGTTATGCTTGTCATAAGTCCTCATTCAAAACAGTATCAGTTAGTATAACCCGAAAGATATTATGATATTTAGGATATTCGGGTAATTCAGGCTTCTTTTTAGGATATTTAGGATGTTTAAGTCTGAACATGATAGCTTACACCTTATACAAAACTGCCTGCTTTGAAAAACGGTTGTATACCAAATAAAGAAACACTATCAAAGAAAAGACGTGTCGAATTTTCAAAAGTCAACACATA
The DNA here is from genome assembly GCA_032359765.1 of Saxidomus gigantea. NCBI lineage: Eukaryota > Metazoa > Mollusca > Bivalvia > Venerida > Veneridae > Saxidomus > Saxidomus gigantea. Next base: position 11,952 of record JAUMHA010012233.1, read on the forward strand.
TCTTAGAATATGTCATAAAAATATGGTGATTGGCAAACAATTTCTAGCGACCATTGTAAACTATTTTACAAAGGTATATAGAAACTTAAAAAAAGACCTGGATAGTCTATTTTGCTGATTGCTGAAAACAGTCGTAAGTTAATGTTTATAAACCTTGCAGTCTTGCACTTCATTCTTGCCAAAGTCTAAATTATATAACATGTTTAATTTGTAAGGAGGGGCACAAACTATTAGTGCGTTAATTTTCTTTTTCCATATTATAACATGTTTAATCCAATTCTTAGATACAACTTGAAAATAAGTGATAAATTTATACTTATCCGGGGCTTAGTACTCGGCGTTTAACTTAATCGAATACATTTTCGTTTCAATTTTCTGCCGAGTCCAATAGAAAACATAAAATTTGAAATACATAAAATCTAAGTTGTATTTATTTCATGTTTCAGGCGTACTTAGCTATTTCTTGTACTGCAAAGTGAAACAATAGTTTTATAGGTAAACAGTTGAACCGTTTATTTTTTATGATACAGATAACGTAACAATCTACTTCACATACTTACAATGTAAGTGAACTCAATAGACCATGGATAGGCGCCGTCTATGTGGAAGTCTTTGTTATGAGTATTATATTTGTTCTTTACATCCTCGGAAATTGTTTCATACTTGGATCTTTTTGTAAACATAAACAGCTTCGAACTGTAACCAACTTCTTTATTTGTAACCTTGCCGTTTTATCATCTGGTAGCTGTCGGCGCTGTGGTACATATTGTATGACATTGCAAGAGAGATTATAAAACAAGCAGAAGAAAGGAACTTATGATCACATTTGATTGCATTTCCATGTATTTGCACGTTCACACTAAATATCTTACTGAATAAAGTAGAAACACAAAATTACAAAGCTAATTTACGATGACGTCATTACTTTGCTTACCATGTTTTCTATTTTTTTCTTTTCTTTTTTGTCGTCACGTACAGTTTTTTCATGCCTTTCAAAATATATGTATTTTCGTTTTGTAGTATGCCCTAGAAAATAGTGACACAAATGATTAATGACAAAATAAACAGATTTCTGAAGTGCCTTGATAAAACCTTATCAGTAAAGTGCCTGTTCTAACATCGATTTACAACTTCCAATTAAACCCAAGGAAATAGCTCACTTATTGGCATTAAACATTATGTGGTTATACCGATATACAACGATTTTATTGTTCCAAGAAGACTTTTCTATATCTATGTTATGTTTTACGTGTGTACGGTAATCTAATAATCGACCTTTCACTTTTTATGTGTTTGTTTTGTGCTTTCTGACTTATTTGCCTTATTGTGTATGTGGTGTCATTTACTGTATTTTTGTGATTTCTGATGTATAAGCCTTGTTGTGTATGTGATGTCCTTTACTGTTTGTTTTGTGATTTTGGCTTATTAGCTTGTTGTGTCTGTGATGTCTTTTGCTGATTGTTTCGGCTTTCTTACGTATTAGCTTTGTTGGGATTGTGATGTCTTTTACTGATTATTTTGTGTTTTCTTGCGTGTGTGTGATATCCTATACTGATTATTTTGTGCTTTCTGACGTATTAGCCTTGTTGTGCATGTGATGTCCCTTATAGTTTGTTTTGTGTTTTCTGCATATTAGCCCTGTTTTGTCAGTGATGCCCTTTACTCTTTGTTTTGTGCTTTCTTGCGTTTTAACTTTATTCTGTATGTGATGTCCTTTACTTGTTGTACTATTATAGATAATGTTAATGCTGTAATGTGCATCTTGTCTTTTGCCTTTCCTCATAGTATTATCCACATTCGTTTGTGTATTGGTCTTACTGTACGTAATGGAGGGGTTTAGGGGAGTGTTCTATATCACAGTCAAGTTATAACGCTAATGTATAATTATGGTGAACAAGTTATTTTGCAAAATGCATAAACGCTTATACACGACTTAAAACTCAAAACTTATATGCTCAATGGCAATTCAAATATAATAAATTTTTCTTTCTTTGTACATTTTACATTAACAAATGAGTCTTTTTACTTAAATGAATTATATAAATAAAGCTTACGAAACTTACATTGTTACACTAAACAACATTCATTTACTGACTGTCAAGAAGAAATAATTAAGTGCTCTTGATATCTCACGGAATGTTTCCAATTCAAAACAGGTTTCTTTTAGCAAATATCACCCGTTAGAATTATTGAATTGTTGATTTTTCTTCGACCATGCGTATTTAACAGGTCCATTAAGTATTTAACTCTTTTGAAATGCATGTATAGCTGATAAGCGTTGGACGTGTTTCTTCAGTTTGTGACAGAAAAAATGCCATGCGTATTTTAGAGGTCAAAAGTGGTAAAAGAGTGTTAGCTTGTCATACACAACTTGTGACACAGGTAGGTGAAAAAGATGCTTGCTTTTTGTTTTTGATAAGTGATTGTCTTTTTCTTTCGTTGTTAAAAAAACACGGTGAAATATGTTTTACAAATATTGCCATTTATTAGCACAGACAACAATAAAAATGTTCACTTTCGGCATGTAACGATAATGCAATCGATGCACTGCATTTTGATAGATATAATGATATCATGTTTTAACACCTTTTGTAAACATTATATGTACACATTGTCCATAAAAAGTTCGTGCTGCAATTATATCAGGATAAGTTGATGCAAAATGTTAATGTGTTTACGTAATAAATACTTATCCAAAGTTATGATAATGACATGCTAGTAAGAAAGCACTGTTTTATCTTATGAAAAGAAAAAAACCCACCTAGATATGGTTTCAGAAATGTTCCGTCTTTCTTTTTACGTTTTGAGCAAATGTTGTCTTTTATGAGACTGTCTACTAGAGTTTAACCAATGAAACGGCACATGTTTTTTCGGGACATGACAATATTTTCATAGTTTTAAATATGTGCTCAATAAATTAAAAAAACTTCTTTTTCGGAGGGGGAAGTGCAACAATTAGCTTCTGAAGACTAGATGGAACTTTAAAGAAACTACTAAAAAGTGAACAAATCATGTCGAAGTGACATACAAGATGTAAAAATATATATTTCGGATGTTGATTATACAAAATTGTTTGTGATTGTTGGAGAGATAATCTCAGCAAAATATATTTTACCATTAAATGATAACACGTGCATTCTATATTTGTTTGAAAAGTAACTAGTAAGTATGTTATTAAGGATATTTAAAAGTAAGTTTACACGTGTACTATTTTTGTCGTGGCTTGTAGAATGTCGACGTTTTACTGTATGTTGTAACTTGTTTACTGCTATCACAATCTCATAAGTTCACCCCATTATGTCTCTTTAATAAAATATCGGTCACCGACAAGTATCGGCGAAAAAAAAGATAAAATTGATATTTTAAATACTATTAGCTAGTAGTGTTTTAGCGTGTATTGTTGCAAAAAAAGGGCAATCTTGTACATTATTTTTGGAGTGAAAATAACAATTAGGACAATTTAAATGAACACTTCATGAAACTTATATAAGGCAACTAGATGTATGAAAGAAAAACAATAGCCAACTTGACCAAAAGAGAACATGAAAGGAATATTGCATGATAGAGAAGAAAAACAACGTTAAAAGTAACTTGTCAGGAAAAAACTGGCGTCAGGTGGATATTATTTCAGTTTTGATGTAAGCCAATTCTGTTTTGCACCTATTCTAGTAAAGTTAAATGCACTTAACGATTATATATAGCATCGAAAAATCCTATACATTTTAAAGTGCAGTATAATTAAAAGTGATATTACAGCAAGTATTGGGAAAATGGTGACCGGAAGTTCCCACATAAACCGCTCTTATTTCTTTGGCGTTGACACAAAATTCGGGTATGGAAACGTGACTTATTTCACCTATTTCGGTGAATTTAATAGGCCGTGGAAAGGGGCTGCGTACATAGAAGCCGCTGTCATGACTACAATGTTTGTTCTCTCTGTTATTGGAAACGTCTTCATTCTAGGAATAACTTTTAAATCTAAAAATTCCAGAACTATCACAAACTACTTTGTGTGTAATCTTGCCATCGGAGACATCTTATTTGTGACGTCAGCTCCATTTATCGCATACGTCAGAATCACGGAAAATTGGCGTCTTGGGGATGGAATGTGTCATCTGTTGAACTATATGATGTTTGTCTGCGCGGTGGCAATGATCTGGACAATGGCTGTAATAAGTGTGGACAGATACTTCTGTATCAACAGAGGATCGGTGACAAGACTGAAAACTGCTCATGTTTTCTTAATATGTTCTTTAACTTGGATTGTAAGCGCTTGCTGTTTTCTTCCAATAGCTCTTTTCTTTCATGTCAAGGACATTAAGTTTGGACAAGATATTATATCTTTCTGCACATTAATGTGGCCTAAAAGTCCCATTAAGTATTCCATGCTCTTCACGGTTATGTTGATTCTTCTTGCTTTTGTTATACCAGTGGGTATTATTACATTTAACTATTACAAAATTTTCAGAAAGTTTTGGTCATCCAAGTGCGCTGTTGGTATACTGCCTAACGGTCCGTCGAAAATTCAAAAAAGATCTATAAGACTGAGAAATAAAGATATAAAAATGGTAAAATCTCTTGTCCTACTCGTTCTGGTCTTTATTTTAATGTGGCTTCCCCTTTTCATGGTTTTTGGCTTTTTATATCGTGACTTATATAATGCAAGTAATCGTTTACCGTCATACGGACTGACATGGTCTTTAATAGTTGCATATCTCAATCCATGTGTGAATCCATTTTTGTATGGTTTTATCAACTTAGAAGTTTGTCAGAATGTATTTTTTTGTTGTGGCAAGTATAACAATTCACCGGGAAGTAATACTAACCTAAATGATAAACATGATTCAACAAGAATATAATATTCACTTTACTTTATTTCCAACGGCGCCCACAGTTTTTCACACTAAACTTTCCTCTCACGATTTGTTACATAAAACATGCAACAAGTTTACAGTTATTGTACCGATAAAATTAAGCCGGTCTTTAAGCAAATGCCCTAAACAGAAAATTTCTATTTCTTCAGTTATTGCTAAATTGTATGTTTATTTTCTCAAAATTGTAGAAAAAGTTCATCGATTTTGATCGCAGATTTCATGTGTCTCAAGAACTACGGGCTAGCCAAAGCAAACCATTACAAATATTTCATATTCATTCAAATTCTCCGTACCATGAATTAACTTTAATGTTGTTAAATTGTACAAAATGGCATATAATGCTGCAGACATTTCTCAAATTGTTTTCGATGATGCCATTTTTTTAATTATGCCAATTTCAACGAAAACTAAGACGTTGCCTTCTTTCTATGCCATCAGCCAAGGCAGTTCTGTTTGTGATGTGTCCTCAGCTGTGCACTGTGCTTTTCATAAAGCACAATGATATTATATTCTAAAATTGTGGATTTGTCAGGTAATCTGCCAGCTGATTTGTCTCATAACCTGTCTAGTTTTGTACGCGTGTGCGTTAGATCTTGATGTGAATCATTGTGTCTGCATTTGCATCAACTTATTGTGTCTATTGTTAAATCTCAAACAATGATTGAGATAAGAAGCTAAATTTGAAACGTATGTTGACCTTTAAGCACATCGACGCTTACAATTACTAATGTATGATTTCACATTCCCTAAACGTGTAAAACATATTTTTTTCTGTTCCATATATGACTTTGCATGTGTATGAATATGTTCAGATATACTTATATAAAGGAATCAAACCTTATCATAAAAAAGTTCAAATTAGTTGTACATAATTAGATTTGTATTACTCATTTATTATTTTTTTATCACTTAAAGTGCGCTTGATTTGAGCTGAAATTGAATTTGCAATGTCATCAAAGATAAATGTCGTTCTTACATGTATTATGTTAACAAAATATGTAAACCTATACATTTTTGGAAAGGTATGTTAACAAATAAAACAACAAGTGATGATGTTCGTGACTTCGGGGAATGAGGTCACAGATCTTGAAAACTTTATATGTTTTAATTCTATGACCATTTTTGTATGGTTAGAAGATACTACACTCTATCACAGCACATATAATAGCATAACACTAGTACTCTTTCGACTAAGTCGTACTAAGCTCGCTTTTCGCCGGCAGTTGGTAACCTTTGAACCACCAATAAAATGACAATTAAAGTGTATAACATTTATTGAATTAAAACATTTACTCTGTAATACACCTTTTAATTGGATGATACCGCATGAGAAAGGTCAGTAAAATACTCTTAGACTTGCGTTTTTAGTCTTTCTTGAATGGTTTTATATTTTAGTTCATAAATTGTTCATATCTACCAAACACTGTGTTGTTACCTCGATACTCATGTTAAGTATGAGTGTAGGCTAATAATACTTTCTCGACCAGTGAATAACGGTCAATTTTTCGAGTAACATATTTCATAAGAAAAAGAAGGTACGGATTTAATCATAATTGGGAAGAAAATATGTTTGACATTTGGCACCTTCGTACTGCATATATAACTTGACAGGATCTTTTACTACGAAATCTAGCTACCCATCTTCTCATATATTCAAAATTGCACCGACCATCTGTTTTTAAGATATTTTTTTTAATCTGTGACAATGTCTCAAACAGGAAAATGTGTATACAATTTGAAAAAAAAAACACTTTCATTATAAGGGTTTACCCCTTTAACGATAATCGTTAGTCAAAACTTGATAATTGCCAATACATTTTATATTCGTTTAGTGACCTACATGTATTTCTTTGTTTTGTGTGTGTAAACAGTTACAGTTTGGCACTCTTGTTATGTTCCACTTAAGTAACCTCTTACTATCATTCATTTCTTTTCCCTAATTATTTTCATTTCCTTACACATGTCACATGTCACATCTATGGATGTGAAATTAAATATCAAATTCCGCGCTGAAAACAAATGTCATAGAAGGTTAAGGTTTCAAGCTCACTGTCTATTTCTGGAACAGAACTCCGAAGCACTGTGCAAAACAAATTGGCATGCCCTCTCAATCTCTTCCACACATGACACAGCAGTTAATCTCCCTACCAGCCAAGGGAATCACAACTTATTTGATAAGTTCTACCCGATATTGTTACCTTTGATAAACATACCAGATAATAGTAATAAAATATACAAATATGTTTCTGAAAAAAGAAAAAAATACGATATCCTACCTTACGCATATCAGTCAATCATACAACAAGATACATTATTAAGTTTAGTTTTTTAGTTTTAGTTTAATCATATTTTATTGCATAAATACATGTACACAAAAACAGACTTATCAATAAGAAAGGACATATTGAAAGGAAAGGAATGTTTCTATATTACTTAAACATTATTAAATAGATTAGAATGCTTAACGAATTTATATACGGCTTTGAAAATGATTATATTGTCGTCGTAACTAAGGTTTTGTGAACCAAACAATAACAAATCAATTCCAATAGGATGATAAGCTTTACAATAATATGGTCTCAAAATGTTGTTTGTTTCCATAAAATGCCAAAGACCAGTCAGTAGAGATCAGGAACAGCCACATACGGAAACCCACTGCTTACTCACCATTTTTAGCAAACATCATAAGAATTATAAAAAGTCCGACTTACAAAATCTGCCTTACAATGTATTACCCAGTTTAAAGATATGAACAAGCTAAATTTGTATAAGTATACTTGGACCGCTAAGCCATCACGTTTGTCTTAATTGACATGGGCGTCATTTCTTAGAAAACAATTATATATGTATATGATACACTCTAAGGCTCGTGATTGAGCTTTAGAATCTATATACCCAAACTTATATATCAATATAAAAAAATACATACATGTTAGTAACATTTTCTACTTGATGCTGAAATATTATCTAAAGTACCGTATTGAGAGTTGCTCTACGAAAAAAATGGCAATATAACATCATGTTGAACGAAACTGTGAATTTTCACTGCATCTGGAGGCAAATTCTAATATCAAAAGGAGCTTAAAGGGTTTTATAATTAAGATTTATACTATTAATGATAGTTCTATACACCGGTAAGTGCACTAGCTGTAAAGAGCTCACAGATAATGTTTAATTCTAATGTGACCATAATCGAGACATATAATTGTCAACTATCCTGAGTGTCCAGGAAAAAAATGTCAATACCACTTTCATTTTCACAAGAAAGACTTGAAACAAATTCATTTCCTGTCTATCATTTCGGCAATCTCTGGTGTTTAATGCTCAATCCAGCCTTGAGTAAAATTGAACAATATCGGTTCATCACGAACTGGAATGTAACGACTCACTCCTGAAATAAAATATCACGGGACTTAAGATATTGTTGTTATTTTTGCAAATCAGTTGAGAATAAAGTGTTATAAACAAAATAAAACCATTATAGATATACCTAATGAAAAAATGTTTATTTTTAATAAAACAATATAACTTTGAAATTCAAGTCCCAGTATCACATTCACAAGTAGCTCTCATTTTATTAAGAAAGATGTCTTACTGACATAAATGACCTTAATTTATACCAAAAACATTCCTAACTTTGATTTTTAAATAGATAAGAACATAGCAAAACAAAGCACAATTTTTTTCAAAGATATTGCAAAAAATAAGTAACGCTTTCTACAACTCTTTTTCTTGAAAAAAAAACCATCTTGAATACTAACGAAAAGCATTGTCAACAATGTTTTAGAGTGAACGTGGCTCCATCATTATCCTATCATTACATTAATGTTACCATATCTGTCAATTCAAAGAGATCTAGGGACTTTAACAATAATGTCAAAAGCTGTTAAAAACTAAAAATGACCTTTATGTGCACCAAAAGCATTCCTAACTTTGCTTTTAAATAGATAAGAACATATTAGAAACATAGCATAGTTTTTTTTCAATGATATTGCAAAAAACATTAGTAACGCTTTCAGCAACTCTTTTTTCTTGACAAAACATCTTGAATATGAAGAAATGCATTGTCAACATTGTTTTAGAGTGTATAGAATATGGTTTCATCATTATCCTATCAATATATTAATGTTACCATATCAGTCACTTCAACAATTATGTCTAAAGCTGTTAAGACTCATCCATTTTGTTATATTGTTAGTGAAGCCTTTGCTACATAGCCGATCCCACTTCATATTGTAAAACACAGAAAATTGAAGTATTGTTGTTGTATGTTGAGCTGATCTAGATTGCTATCCTTAGTACACACTCTTTTAAAACCATTTTATCTAGTCAGGTTCAAGACAATATAGGAATTATTTTAAATACTTACCTAGAGGTATTAGTCCAGTAGCGTTCCAAATGGACCACCAAGTTTGGTTGTACTCCCAAAATCCCTTTTGACCATTGATAGCGTCTATGAAATAACCCTTAAATATGTCATTAAATGTTGCTGTAAAGCTGAAAAACAAATAAAAACTGTAAGTTGAATCTATGGCTCCATTTCACCAAATTGACAGTCTTCTTCTACAATTACACAAATTAATTTGGTAATATAATTAAGAGTTCCACCTTAGTGATTCAAACATAAAAAGGTTCGACTTGTACAATTACAAAGCTATACCGTTAACAACTGATTTACCGCTGTCCTTATTGTAAAGAGTGAAACATACAATTCATCAAAGTTGTAAACAAATGCGACGACACTATCAACATTCTGAGGTAAGTTTAACATATCAAAATCCAATGTGATTTATCAGATAAAGATTAATTTATGCGTAAAATACACCTAAGTGCATGATTTTTTGTTTCAATCACACATTCAACTACCGTAACGTTAAAAGAGAATATATACGAAATCATTTATGCATCTTATTTTGTATATGACTGAAACAACGAACACACCTTGGAAACGTCTGTGGGTCCCTAAGCACAGCCTGCTCCATGTAATATATTAGAGGCTTTCCATTGATGATGTCCAGTTCCATGCTCGCAGTGAAGAATGGTTCCTCTAGCTGGTTGTTAACTGTGTACAGGAACTTCTTTTTCCTACATGAATAAAATGATGTTACTTCCATTGACTACAATTGGTCATTTTTACTCTAAAACAGAGTTAATCTATTTTTAGTACTGTATTTGCATATTTCCTTTAGCAAATGCTGGTGTTTAAAAGGGGCTTCATTGCGTTATCATTGAAAAAAGAAATGCGCACACAGTAGTCCAGGTAACTATATTTCTAAGATAAAATGGTGCAATTGCGCTATGTCAATACATGTACATGTACTTGTACATCTGATTAAACTGCTTTCTAAAGCATAGTGTAATCAAAACATCTAAACCTGCTTCTGGACCGTCCTTCAATTTCACCGATAATAGTAAATACTTGATAGTACACTTGTCCCGAAGTTTTTATGAATACCGAAGACATGGTTGCTTTGGACAGCTTTGTTGCAATGAAGCACCAATTAATTTATTGCACAAAGCAAGGCATTTTCTGTAAAGAGCTGAAAATGCATGGCTTGAAAAAAAATCTTCAAGACCAGCGAAGAAATTGGTATACAGATCAGATTCGTAATTGTAATTTTACAGTAATGTTAAGTAAGTTCCTCGGTATTGATGGATGAAGTTTGTAAGTTCCGACTGCTTTGGTCCTCAAATCATGTATCTAAAATTTAAAATTTATATTGAGGTGTTGAAGAATTGGGTTGTTTAGGTGCTTTGAAAATATAAAGAAAGAGAAATTCATTGTTTAAGATTGGATATTTGTTGGAAATGTAAAGTGATAAACATGAACTGAAATAAGAATATGAAAACAATTCAGAGATTATTAGCTGATTCCCATAAGCAAAATGATCTCGGTTATAATTATAATGGTGAACAGTATCCATTGTACAGTACGTTACTATCGTACTTTACTGGCATCACTCGTAAAGGGAATATATCATAGGAAAAGGATGCCAACTTAAAATCTAATACACGGAAAATCGTCCAGCAAACACCTGGACGTCGCAGAAATATTTCGTAAAAAAAGCCCGTTATAATTTAATCTTTATATTCTGTCGATCTCACAAATAGTGTCTCACAAATAGTAAATGGTCTCTATATAAACGGAAACAGTAAGAAGCGCAAAGCCATATATAAACCTTTAAAGTGCAAATAACAAAATATCCCTTACCCGTCTGTAGGCATAATGACCGAGTTGAAGATGATGCAAAAGGCCATGATATAATATAGTTTATACTCCATTTTTCTTTTTGTCTACACTGTGTGATCGTTTAAAACGAAATGGCAAGATACTTTCTCGGACGTGACGAGAGTCTTAAACAACAGAACAGGATGTGGTCGAGCTAAGTATATCTTCATAAACATATTTACATGTTTTATTTTAATTTTTCCGTTTACTCATTAAAATGTGTTGATCTCTACTTGAAATACGTGTCTGAACGAATGTCCTCATCAATTTTGTCAACAAACGAGTATGTTTTATCATAAAATACATTTATAATATATCTGTATAGATATACATGTTTTTACATGTCTTAAACATGTTAATTCGTTCAATTCGACTGGGGTATCTAGATGGCAGGTCCACGAGTACTGGAAGAAATAGGATGCATTTAACGATCCATTTATGGTTCCTTTTAACTTTTGAGTCTTCCAAGTATAATTATTATGAAAGTTAGTTTAGTTTAATCAAATTTTATTGTAAATTGTTTTGCATATATATAAACATAAAGACAATTTATACATGCAGTTGTAACATTTACAAATGGATTGGACCACATTATGAAATTATGAAAGTAAACATATACACATCATCCTGATCTAACGAAAGAAGTGATTAAATTTTTTGCGATTGGGCATCAAATATCAACATATTCACAAAGAAAAAGTTATCTAACGTAGCTTTATCATGAAAATACCGTCTAATTGAGCTAGGGAAGAAAAATGTAATCATCAACAGCAACCCTGTGGCAAAATGAAAACGGCAAGCTGTAAGATTATGTTGGGCTTTTCGGGTTATATTGTTGAACAATAAACGGATGCCGTTTTATCAAAAGTCAAAAGCACATTTAAGTATGGAACTGTAGAGGTCATAGGAAGATTTTAGGTGATGAATTAGATTTAAAAATGCAATTTTGAGTCTTCAGATGACATCCAAGACGGAGAAAACACACTGAATAGTACTATTGAGAAGTAGTTTAGAACGGAGTAATATGTACAGAATATTCGTTGCAAAAATGTTGTAACAATTAATTCATCTCGGAAATCAATAGGATAGTTTGCCTATGTAATACCCAGCGAAATCGCACGTTCGCATAAACGTTAAGGTTATAAAACTTATATGATACAAAAGTGTTCAATTATCTGCTCCAGTCTGTGTATATTTTACATAAACTGGTATACCAGCTATAAAATCTGATTAAACCTGTCGAGCACCAGGTAGAACCGTGTACTGCGCGCGCGCAGGTTACTGCGGTTAAATTGCTATGTGTAACAGTGTGTTTGTGGTTGTGTTTTTGGTGTCTTTCGTTGTTTGTGCCGTTTTCCGACAAAAGTTTACTTAAAAGCGCGGACCTTTATATGTGTATATAGATCCGGGCTTAAAGAATAGCGTATTCTCGAGTAAAAAATAAATGTTTCCAGCAGTAATCTGAATATACAATATTTTACTCAGATCTAAATTTATCCATGTTAAATATTCGTCGTATTTGGTTAATGTTTATTCTCATTTTAGCATTGTCACTCGCAGCAGGTGTGAAATATTACGACCAGTCATAAAGGATGACAATATTTACATGGTTACTGTCAAATCTTAGTCAATTAAAAACTGAAATAAGTGGAAGAAAGGTAAACTGACAGAGTTGTATGAAACAAGTATGTTCTCCTAGTTAAAAACCGGAGGTTGCGGGTGCGACCCACGACACAAGTGTCCCGCCAGTACTCCGAGTCCTTTGATTAAAATAAGACGACATCATTTATATCAACGCGGATATATTAGTTGGTTATGCTTCACGAATTTTGAGATGAATTAAGTTATTGATGTTTATGAAAATGTTTAGGGAAATAAACATGTAACCTTTTATCGGTAGATGAAATTGATATCTATCTCAATTACAAACGACGGCGTCTCTATGACTGTAACATCAAATTATCTACCTGACGAAAGGCACACGAACATGCCTATTATTGTACGTACTTTACTTTTGCCTGACTTTGTAATCAATTTTTACTTAGGTTTTTGAGAAAATAATTATAAATGCGTGCTTTTATTTGTCTTCAGGCCCCTAACTAATAAATCAAAGTTCCATTTAAAGTAAAACCTCGATGTCTACTAACGCTAACTTAAAAGATGTTTGCCACGTATATGATCTAACGAAAAATCCTCACGTGTCTGCATACATCCACGCAAATTTAGCATGTGACTTTCCATACTTTCAGGTATAAAGTGAGTTCTATTTTGAAATCCTACTCAAGCATATACATATATTCTAAATATTCTAACTTTAAACTTCGATTACATTGTATTAATGTCTGTAAGTGCTATGTTTTGTGTATAGTGGACACATGTGCAACCTTATCGGAATGTTCCCAATTCGGTCCGAATTTCTTATCTTCAGTTGAGACATATTCTTAATGATTGTCTGTCATTTACTTGTTTAAAATTTATTAAAGACCTTAAAAAATTAATTTATAGGAGGACTTGCGTACAGTAAGGTATATAACCTGTACATATATTCAATTGTTGGTGAAAAAACTCAGATACAAATGTACACTGTTTTCATGAAATTTCGTTTTTGCAATAATTACTGCTACATGTCTAAATGGTCATGTGTTTATATTTCAAACGTCTACATCAAATTTACATAAGGTATGTCTACCTAAAATAGTATTGAGAACGAAATACTGATTTCTGTCTATAAAAGGTAATGAAAATGAAAACATTTGCCTTTCAAAGTGAGACATGAATTTACATTCATTCGCTTGTTTCAGTAAATATGATGGTGCTCAAAGCATGTTTATTGGTCGTCATATCTTCTCCCATTATAAGAGGTTCGTGAAAGTCTTTTCTAGAGCACATATTTATTTAGTTTTAGTTTTAATTATAAGCGTGATTATAATTGATGATTTTTATCGTAATACACTATAAGTTTTATGTTAATAAAGCTTAACTCTTTAGCAATTGTAAAAAAAATCCGTTTACGCATTATTTATTACATGTAACCGTATTTTTGTCAACATGAATATATTATAAGTGTTTGTCCTCGTATCAACACACATATAGTTTTGTTTAACGGTTATATTTATGCCACAGTGGAACCTTTGACCTGTCTGCAGTGCATCAATGTTCCACAACCTAGACACTGCGATATTGTTTCTACATGTGGTAGCGATGAAGTAAGCTATCTACTATGCACACTTAAGCTACAAATCTCGCAAAATAATTTTTTCAGATGTAGCTGTTCACTTATTTATAACCTGAATCTAAATATCTTCTTTAATAACATATATGCATGGACGTCCCTTCTTAAGAACCAAGATTTCGTACCTTGACATGACACGGAATTGATTGAGGAACAATGACCGTACTTTCGTGTTTTATCAATGGATAAATCACTATGCACAGCTTGTTGTAACAAATAATGTGATGCTTAATGTTTTTCTGTGTTAGATGTGTGGTGTTGAGAAAACAAATAACAGCTTTGGTGACGTGCTATATAATGTTGGATGCATGCAAAAATCGGTGAGTATCACACTTACCAATATATTAGACAAGGACATAAGCAGGTGTTGGTATATATTTCATGAACATCGAATAAACAGCGGCAAACACTGACGAAGTTTCTTATATAAATTATTATAAGCAAAGCATTTTCAATTTCTTATTTCATTTTACTAGTATATCTTATTTGACATGTACATGGGCGTAGAGCAAGATTCATAGATACATCAAAGCAGCAACAAGGTTCATATATTGAAGCTGATGCTACTAAGCTTAACTCGGTTGTACTTTTGATAAATTATAAATTGTTTGTTGTTGTTTTCTTCAGAAATGTCAGTCAACAAAAAACACAAATCATTGTATAGAATGCTGTTCGTCAGACCTGTGCAATGCAAAAGGATGTGGAGAAATAGGTAATCACTTTGCTTTTAAAAGTTTGAATTTCTTTTTATCAAACGGTTATCTACTGAAAGAAATGATAAACATCAACGATAATTAAATATCAAATACAACAATAAATAGCTTTGAAATATTTTTGGAACAGACCCGAACACAATGCATAGAGATGACAGTTTTCTACATTAAAATGATTGTCATTTTCATCATTTACACTTCTGATGCTTAATCTACACAAATTAGTTTCTCTGAAATATATCGTTTAACATAATCTGTCATCTTGGGATATTTAAATTTTGATCTTTGGCTATGGACATACTTTGTTTCGACACAACTTTTGTAAAGGCGTTTATGCAGAAAAGGAGAACTTATTTCTTGACAACCTTAGTAACAATCAATATTTGGGTGCCAACTACTATTTTGGCTTTCTTTGTTGACTGTTTAAGTCCTTTTCATTTTGCTCAAAATTTTGAGAAACTTGGGGGTCTGCATGCTTTGAGTAAAATGTTAGTCCTTTTCAGGGACGAATGTTAAGTTAACTCCCCGCCTGTAAATACCTACAACAGTGTTGAAAAGGCCGCTGACTCTAAATATAATTGACTAAATGTGAGGTTTAATACTGACATTTTACAAATATCAACTATAATATTATACATGTATTCACAAATACATGTACATGTTTATATATACATAAATAACGAAATTTTAAACACTTTTGACTTTCGATCAGGTTACCCACAAAACACGGGCCCTGTTTGTTACAACTGCCCTTTGCACACAAACCGGAAGCAATGTCATAACATTGACATTTGTGGAATCGGGGAAGTATGTTTTTCTATGCTGTAGGTGAAGATACATCCTAGGGCTTCTAATATGTGCGAACATTTCGGTGATCGTCTGTCCTCGATTTCGGGTGTAATATGATTATTTCTACCTACATCTCTACAAAAACCTGTATTCTTGTGTAATCCCCGCGATCTTGACAATTTGGCTACGTTATTTTAAAACACATACAGCTTAGTGGTTATTCTATCAATATAGACGCAATAGTTTCCGACTTGATTTAATCGCGTTTTGAAATAATGTTCATGGACTTAGTTTTAAACTGTTTTATATTCAGACAATCTCGTTCTAAAGCGATATTGATGCTATCATAAACGTTGTAGATATGTACGATTGATGCTAGGCTCGAGTTTGGTGATCTGGTTTTGTCCAGCAAGTGCTCAGATGTCCATGTAAGTTTCGTAAATGTGTAATAACTTTACAGTATGCTTTGGTAATAATATGAATGTATGTCTTATAGCATAGCTTATAATATACAGTCAAGCTTATGCCATAAATGGTGTCTTATTTGTAAAATAGACAATACTATTGCACATCCTAATTAACTGACAACTTTTAAAAAGAAGAGTTTCTACAAAAATGCAAATTCGTTTGATGTATCTATACAATGAAAACTTGTAACAGTTTAAAGGTCAGTAAATGACCGTCGACAACTATGGACGTTTTACAGCTAATTCGTAATATGACAGTACTAATATAAAAAGTCATTTTAGATGCCATCATGCAATTTCTTTATTAGGCCTGTAGACAAGCTATGGTATCTGGAACACATATTGTTGGTCGCGATCTTGACCATATAAGCGGTGGTAACGGTGCTGAAACTCGATCACTGAGGGAACATGTATGCCACACGTGCTGCGATTCTGACCTCTGTAATAGGAATTGCAGTGGTGGTGCAACACAACGCAAGTATCAACATTTATTTCATGTTTTTTGGTGGTAAATCGCAATTTAACGGTGGATTATACTTTGATAAACTCACTGTCCACGCAGTGAAAATTATTAAAATATGTTACCCGTCGGCATGTTATTAAAATAATAACACAAAATGTAGAGTCTGGGACATAAAATAAACAGAAAAAGTGTTGGTATCGTTATCATATCACGATACTTTCACTCGTGAACACCAAAAGTATTAATATTCACTTACTATTCACTGGTGAAAATATCACTTTTGATGCCCACTCGTGATCTTACTCCGAAACCAACAATTATCCTCTGATTAGACATTTGGCTTATAAGATAATGACATTCCGTAGTAGTAGCATGCGCCTCCTTGTGGTACGTATATATCTCGATATGTTTTACCATATGTTTTACGTGTTTATCTTGATATGTTTTTCCATATGTTTTACATGTTTGTCTCGATGTATTTTATCATATGTTTTTAAGATTTATAATACAGTTACAAATTATGTATCGTATGGCAACAAGTACTTGAAACATGTTGTTACATATGGTGCATGTTTTATTAATCAGTGACATTGATATGACTAACATGTTTATTCTAAAGTAGGAACGGTATTAGGTTTAAATCTTTTTTGTTCCTAACATTGAATGTACCAATAAAGGGTTAGAATATAACAGTGATTTATATAATATATAGTACGGTTTGCGATGTTTGTGGTCATGTCTTTGTACATTTAAACAAGAGTAATGAATTGAAAACCATTTATATCTGACCCTAGGACCATGTGATTCAACGCCTTGTGCACATGGAATATGCCATGAAGAAGGGAGTGCTTTCTATTGTAAATGTAACCATGGATATTCAGGAAAATATTGTGATGTGGGTACGTAGATCAAGAGATCAGTGTATTTTTACATTTATACTTATTAATTAATTACTTATAATTATTTTTAAAATTCCAAAATGCTTGAAAGGCATAGTTTATTCAACATATCATGACATGAAGCTCATAGCAATTTGGTATTATCTAAAATCAAATACTGTACTCAGTATCTTTGCTTTGCCGCTGCAATTGTCTTGTCACCTGTACCAGTGGTATAAGGTTTCCATCGTCGAAAATAGAAGATAAAGACAAAGGCAGCTCTTAACAAACACTATATGACCTTTCAATTTGAATGGGCGTCCAATTTTGCTGTACTGTACTAGCATGTTGCTGCCTATTCAGTGACATATTAATGTAGACTCGTTTAATATATCTGTGAGTTTAGCTTACAATTAAAGCCTTTGAAGCAGGACTGCCTTAGCTAGTAAATACATGTATAAGACAAACGACTGTAACAGAAATAAAGCCATTTATTGAACAGTATTTAAATGTGCATAATGAATAATTCATTTAGCATAGGCATGTATCATGTTTACAATTATAATTGAATTAGCAAATTTGATATTGTTTCAGCTATGTCTGTATGCATTCCAAACCCATGTGTCCACGGAAAATGCTTCGAAAGTGCTAATGGGTACTCTTGCCAATGTACGACTGGGTTTAATGGTAGCAGATGTGAAATAGGTAGGTTTTGTTGTTGCATCAAGTCGTAGAGAAAAAAATTAATATTTCTTACAAACAATTAAATCTGTGTTACTTACAAAATGTATCTGATAACTATTTGTTTAGATAAAGATTGAATTTCTGTAAAATTGTATGCGTTAATAAATTACATAATAAGTAAAGAAGGTCTTGACTTACCTGCAATACGAAATTAGACATATATCTGTTATACCAGCAAAAGAACAAATACATTTATTTCTATTTCAATAATTCCTAGAACAAATGCACAGTTACAAATATTTACTACCGCATTTCAGAGGCACATAGGGAAAACGAACTGTAACTCAATGAAAACCTAAAACAAGTGATCTTTACAAATATCTGCTGTTCAAGCAAAACATAGAGTAAATAAACCTTTTAAAGTACTATTTCAGAGGCATCTTGAGCAAACGAACCTGTGCAGATATTTTATGTTTGCAGAAACCGTTAAAGGGATTGACTGTTATGACATCCTTCAAAAGAATGCGTCTGCTACGAGTGGCGTGTACAAAATTTCGCTTTGGCGTTCACACACAGTCCTGCATGTGGTCTGTGATATGGACACCGATAATGGCGGATGGACCGTGAGTAAAAATAAACAGTTGGGAATATTCAATTTGTTTAATTTACTGATCAAAGCATTCTTTTACCGTACGTTTTCACAATCTTAACTCGTGATAAAACTCTGTATATGTATTGTTCTGATTAAGATTAGTCTGTACAAAATAAGGTTAGCTGACAATAAATAACCCCATTTGGCTTGAAACTGTTCATTAAGGTATGGGGGACAAGCCACTGAATAATTAGATGATAGTATATTTTAAGTTATCTTATGTTTTGCGTTTTGGTAGATGATCATAGTATGATTATTTGTGGTATGTAACTAAATGTAATAATAACAACGTAATATAGAAAACAAACATGACTATCACAAAGCCTTGAACAAATAAGAATGATAATCTTACAATAAAAATAACGACACATTGAATAAAATTGATGACATTTCCTACACTTAATAACAATTACAAAAAACCCGATAGCAATAACAGATTTATAATACAATATGATATGAATAGCAAAGCTTTTAACTATAGTTCTAAACATACAATAATGATAATAATTATATGTATATTTTTTAAAAGTTTGACATATTGACATATATGTCTTCATTAGCTATTTTTCAGGTTTTTCAAAGGCGTATAGATGGCAGTGTTGAGTTCTTCAGAATCTTTTCCGAATACGAAAATGGTTTTGGAACTCTTGCTGGTGAATTTTGGCTAGGTAAAGTTTAATATATGATAAAACAATACAATATTAGCTACACTTGCACATACAGTATTGAGAGATATTAACTGGTCCCTGTGTGCCTAAGGAAGATATTGAAATAGAATATAGATAAATATAAAAGTAGAGCTTTGTTATAAATATTCAGACACTTCAAGGGACATAACTTATTACTAATGCCGAACTAAATATTCTCCAAAACATAAATAATAGAATCTTTGGAAGTATTTTAACTTAACCTAACAGTTTCAGTTATGCATTCCCAGTCATTATCGATAAAATCAGCGGTTTATAATATACTGCAGTACCGTAAACCATTCAATCATTTATGTAGAGTTGTTGTTGTACAATTAATGGGTGGATGCGATGTATAACAGAAAGCCTGTACAATGATTTATTGTGGTACAATGAGGCATTTTTCGCCAGAGGTTCTTCTTTGAAATTGTATTTATTTATCATTTTACGTTTAATGAACAGATAATCTATGTTTCGAGAATAGTATCTGCTAGATGTAGGGAGTGCCTCTTTAACAGACAAAAAAGATTAAATTTCCGACTTCATACAACTAGTGTTCCATATTTCTGTTTTTTTCTTAAATCTTGGCTGTACACTTTTGAAACAACATCTCAGAAAAGTTGACAGCTTAAATTAGGCTCAGTTTACCAATGTATGTTTAAAATGATACTACTTTTCAAAGTGTCCATCATTATTTTACGAAAGACATGCATTAATTTAGACTCTTAGAACAATGACTACAGTAACCTAGTGAATTTTAGCTACCAATTAATTTTCGCTATTTTCACCGATGGCGAAAATTAGTTCGCGCAAAAATGTCTCCAGGATTTTGCGAATAAATTGGTGAAAACGGTTTTGTTACATAACTTGGCTAGATATTGATACAGAATTACATGACAGGATATTCATATTTTACGTGCACTTCGTATTCTGATCCTGTTATAAACAAAACGAATGAACTATTGTCATAAAGCCTTGAAAAACACAACGTTGAATAAAGTAATATTTAGTTGTATTGTTAAAGAAATGAAATGGGTTAGACTTTCGAGCATCAAAAATGTTATTGTTTTACATTGTACAAAATCGTGTAAGACTTTAACTTACACACGATTAATATCAATTTTTAATGTCCTGTATAGTACAAACTGCAATTACATTTTAAATTTTACGTTGCCGGTTAAATTCCAGGTAGCGGAAATAATTTTCGGACATTTATTTTACAATGGATTCTGCTAATCCCATTCAATTATTGAAGAATACGGTCGAACAATACCCGCGAAAAGAAGCGTACTTCTCTTATACTGTGGTACATACAATTCATTAATTCTATACAAAACACATCGTTTTACGACCTCTTAGTTTAATGATTCCAAAAACTATTCCGGAACTAACGCGAAAATGTGTCCCCAGGAAAATAAAATGGGTTAAAGTGTTTTCGAACTTAAAAACAGGAATCAGTTTTACACTTTTATATCTGTTGAATTTAATATAAATCTAACTATCATAGCAATCAGATTTGATAAACAACCTATTTTATATAGCTTTATATTCAATTTCGACTTCGTGCATGAATATACCTTGATATTTGTTACATCCCGAGGCAGTCACTGTGATTGCTGATAATGCAGTATAGCCATCTTAAAAAATGTCGCTAATGTAGTTATAGCAGCTAAAATTTAATATTGATAAAAGTCATAATTATTATAATAATGATATCTTCATTTAAATAAGGTAGGAGCATTATGACAAATATGCAATATATTAATATATTTTCAATGAGGTCTTCTGGGAAAAAATCACATACATTGATTCTACACAAAATAATGCATTTCATCACTTAAACCGCTTAATTAATGTGACCCCCACTCACAACCGCTACAAGGAAAGCTCACGCATACGCATTGATAAAAATCGTGTATTACTTATATTACTTTGTTTGCTTAATTAAAACTACATGCATTTATAAGTGTTATACTTACTTTTCACATTATTTTATAGTTTTTATTTGTCGTAAAATATATTTCTAATACTACTTCATCAAGTGTTATTAAAATAATTTTAATATTTTAGGATTAAAATACGTCGAAGAAATGACAAAGCTGAATATATCAGAGCTCAGACTTGATTTGACTGCTGCAAATGGAAGTCAAGCGTATGAAGTGTTCAGACACTTCAGTCTCGGAGCCGGTTCCGGATATACACTACACATTGACCAAGGAGTCGGGACAGCAGGTATCAGTCTTTTTGTCCAACATTTGCAACTTCTATCAAAATATTTGATATTTGGTTAATATGCGTTTCTGCATCAGTAAATACACTGTATTGCGCACAACGTACTTCCGAAATATTTTAGAAAGCCAGTTGTCCGTGAATTTTAGAATGCGCGAAAACGTTTTTTCTTACTTCAGAAATATCTTTTTGCATACGATTTCACTTTCTTTAAACAAAAACGCGAAATTAAATAATAGGAACTTCAAATGTGTTTCGACACAATCTAGTGGATATATATCCTCTTAGTATCTGTACTTCTCCGAAGTTAAGGAATATATAGTTATGTCGGCAAAAGTTCCACCCTCTTAACGTTTGCTTATCTACCTGTTACATACGTGGCGACAAATGACTTTTCTTGTACGAACAGTGCAAATCATGCTGCAAGCAGTCTGGTAATGATCTACATAGCTAATAGGACTGTCCAAATTGAAAGTCCTACAAAATCAATTATAGAAATTTTAAGTTTTTTCTCTTCTTTAAGGCGACTTGGAGTGTCTCTCATTAACATAATCAGGTTTACTTTAAGTTTTTTCTCT
>JAUMHA010012234.1:0-20886 GCA_032359765.1 Saxidomus gigantea
TTGGACAAGGTTTGGTCTACCGACAGAATGACCGACATGCGTAACCCGATTACCCTCCATCAATAAAACAAATCAAATTGCTAATAACCTTTGAGAATATAAACGCACATAAACATACGACACCACAGTCTTATCAACATTTAGGGTACCTGACTGACCCGATCTATTACTATTACTTCATTTGTTCTGTGCAATTTGGAGTATTCACTGTTTTGTGTTTGCGCTGTTCATTTCTTATTGTACTTAGCAATACTATTATTGTTTATTACTTTTTGTAAGTTCGTTAGCGGGAGGATTCTGTGCTTCGTGGTTATTATGTTACCAGTACTTAAGATCTGACAGAAGATCATCTGGGTCTCAATAAGTCAAACGTAAAATTGGCAGTGACTTTAGTAATCATAGTGTATTATAAACAATGTTTCAGGGACGGTTTTAGGCTATGATTTTCAGATATTCTGTCATTAGGTCTTATAAATGTGCGGAAAAACTTAATATAACGATAACTTCGTTGTAAGTCATCATTTAGTCATGTAAACACCTTGGGTGTTTAAATATTCTACGTTTGAACGGCCCCACCGGAACTTACAGCTATAGAGAAGAAGACTACGTATGAGGTATGTACTGGGAACATCGCCATTTAAATGTACTAATATTTAGATGATCTCTCTTGTCACACAATTAAGTTCAGACGATATTCATTCATATAAAATCCTTTAATATATTTCTAAATTGCTCTTCTTGGTGTGAGATTTATACTTCACTTAATTCAAAGTCGTTCTGTAAGCACACCCGAAAATGAATAGTCATCGTTTTTGAAAATTTAAGAACCTAGTGCTGATATCACTTATATAACTTTGGTATTAAGCTCTACTGGACGGAGTCCAGCACAGCTAAGGCCATGGTGGTTTATCCGTCGTCCGTCCGTCTCTCCGTAAACCTTTCCTTGATAGTACTCCACAGATTACAATTTTCTTTTGACTTTCATCAAAAATGCTCATACCTGTAGATGATCCTTATTAGTTTGTGGACAGTCGTCAAAGGTTGCCCAGAAAGTTCCATGCAACCTGTAGATGATCCCTACTGTTTTTGAGGTACAAGATCACAGTCAATGACCTAAGATCTATATCACCCACAGATCTTTATCACCTCCCGTGTTTCAGGGGACATCTATATATGTCGAGATATATGTCTTCGTATGGGATTTGCTATCCAGTCAACCATTTAATTGTGATATAAACCTCGGTATTTTATGATATTGTTTATATATAAAATTTTGGAAACGTTTCGGCTAGAAATTAGCAGATTAAAGTTTGACAATGAATGCGACTTAAAATTATTTAACGAAATTGACAACATCAGTTTTCAAATGTAAATAAAAGACTTTAAGTGGTAATTTTCATAGTTTTTCTGTAAAAGTAAAACGTGGTGCATACGTATAAACGAAAACAATCACACCTTGTTTTCAGACATAAGATTTGTAAGTAAAATGTCTCTATGAAAAGGTTAAGTGATTATAATTATAGTTGAAGGTTTTGACACAATGCGTAGGTAATTACTTTAAGAGATAATTACTGGCTTGGTCCCCCCCCCCCCTCTCTCTCTCTCTCTCTCTGACTCTTTCTCTGTCCCCCTCCGAGGTTGATTACCTGGATTGAGTCTCGAGAGTGATTGATCTAAGTATCTAAGGTACAAGAACTTCTCTCACAATCGAGAATAAATAAAATACATTATTGTAGTAGTTAACTAGAATGGATTTCGCAACCTCTCCCCTCCCCTGCACCGAAAAGTCCAGGCTTATCATTATGAAGTGTAAAACTGAATGTATAAAATTTCCGATATGAAACTCACCTTTATCCTGCAACGTTCGCCATATGAGGATGGGTCAGAAAGAAATGACAAATCTGGCTAGAAACTGGATACGTATTACGGGGGTTGAGGAAGGATGGGACAGACACAAGACGCCTTCTTTCTATGAGTAAGGGGAAAGAGCTCTTCATGTTAGATCTAGAGGTTTGTGCTCCCATCCAATGGAAAAAGTGACATTTCTGTTTTTTGTACGGTACTAATACATACTATTTTTGTCCTCGTTGAAAAAGCTAATGCTAACTGTTCTACTAGTTATAAAAGGTATGTACATCACAAATCTATAGGCCTAAACAAACCTTAAACAAGCCAAATAACTTAAAAAGTTCAAGTTAAAATCAGCATAATATGAATAAAAGCATTCCATTTTGAATTAAAAAAAACACACACCACATAATGCTCTCTGACTGAAACAGTTTTCAAGAATTACAGAATATATTCTTTATTGTCAAATGTCCTTTTGTGGTCACCTTACAGATTTAAAACCTTGTTTTTTGCGATAGTGGAGATGTTAACAGCATGTTCGTCAATCTTTATGTACAATACGTTTTAGTTAGTTCGGAAAGGCCTTATCAATGCGATGTGTTTTGACATCTATGTTAAAAGTATCTACTTTGACGCAAAAGGTATCAGTTTTTGCATTAGTTTTTAGACGGTAAATACCTTTTAATGTTAATTGACTTCCACAATAACGCGATTAGAAACAAGAATCTAGTTTCAACATAAATATGAAAAAAAAGCGATTGACACTTTATCATTTTTGTGACTTGAAGTGACAGGAAATGAGTCACAAACATTCCAAAATCGAATTATGAATTAAATCAAGGCTTATAGCTGATGCAAAGCAAGATGCGACCAGCCAACAATATCTTCTTGAATCTTTTGACCATACTTACACATCTGCTACCGTCGCTCTACCTCTCATTGCAGTTCAGTCAAGTTAGTCCAAGTAAGTTGCTTTTACTTTTTCTTTGTTAAACAATTAATAATGTGTATGTAATTCAATCTTTTTTACCCGGACCAAACACTACTTTTGTTCGTTTACTTTATAACATTAATTTTAGTAGTATATGTTACCATGACACTGAAAATGATGGCAATACTGATACACAAAAATGTTGTAGGTTCTTGTTGTGATAAACTACTGTCTTCCTTTACGTTTTATTAAAAGCCATTCTAAATAGTTCTTTTAGGTCTCGTTCAATACGCTGACTAAAAAAACTAAACAAACCAAGATAAGAAAGTCATTAAACGTTTTTGTTCTGGTGCTCTTATTGTTTTCTTATCTCTATTTTCAGGCATATTTGGACGTGATATCTACAAAGTTGCTCGCGAATATGCTTCCTGTGTGTCTCCAGCTGAGTGGACATACTTTTCTTATATCCCACTATGGATCTTGCAACTTGTTTGGATTTTATTTGGAATCGGAAATGACTGCCGGAAATCAAAGGAAGGAAAGTATGTTTCCGAATACGACGTCATATCCAACGATGTATTTATTTCTTATTCATTGGCAAATATCATTTTGACGATTTGGATGCAGCTATTGACACGAAAACGGATAATATTTTCGTCAGTTGCCTGTATGTTTGTGTTCGTTTTGCTAGTTGTTGCCGTTGCTCGGTCATGTAGACACATGCACATACACCTAGACGAGCTTCTTAAAGCGGGACTTGGGAAAGAAGTATGGTTTGCCAGAGTGTTTCTACACAATGGATTGTCTTGTTACGCCTTGCTTGTATGCCAGGTAATGCTGGAGAATACAGTTGCTTCTCTGTTCTACACATACGATGTTCGTGAAAACATGGTTTCTTACGCCTCAACGACTACTCTAGCTTTAGTTGTGCTGATTATGTTCTGGATTGATCTTGCTGTTTTTGACAACTACATGCGCTATATTATTGCGCCGTATGTGTTCTACTTGTTTATTATCGCCGGACTATTTGCAAAACATTACAACCTAGACACAAACGTGGAGACATCAATGTTTCTAGCTTGTTTAGCATCATGCAGTTGTTTGGTGCTTCTAACGAAGATTATTTTAACAGCACAGCGTCACAGGAAGTATCCACTGTGGAGCAGGTACAGCTATGATGTGGCGGAAGATGGAGAAAATGAATAGTTCAATTGACTAATGAAAACTTAGACCTTTAACTTCTACATTAGATTTCCTTTCAAATACAGCGTCGAAGTCGTTTCAAAGACATATATGAAATTTGATATTTGCTATCTGAAACAAGTGCATTTTATAAGGATTTGTTATTTTTTCTTGTGTGATGAGTATGCCATAAAGGCAAACTATTCAAAGTATAATCAGTGTTCCGCGGATCACTTGTTTGTTTTGAATTCGTATTTTCATATACACACTGTTATTATTTAACAATATTATGCACTTGTCTTTATCAATGTCTTTGACATTGCAATGGACGTATGTATATATTCTAGTAGCTCTATCAAATAATTGAAATGTTGAATAAAATAGACACAGAGATTTCCTGAAAACTAGAAATACAAAATCAACCATGCGGTCGATTTCTTAGTGTGTTGGGAAATTCTAATTTGTTTCCGTCCTCATAACATCCAACTGAACATAATCAAATCAAAGGACTTCAAGATCCCATCAAATCTAACGTTAATATCTAATTTGAGACGAAAACTAACCTCTCATATATAGATTTTAGTTATGAAATAGTTCAGTATTATATTTATTTGTATATATGCACTCAATTAACAATGGTTTTACAAAATATAAAAAAAACTTCAGGCAAGATGTCAACCGTCTACATTTATAGATCATAAAAGGTTCATCAAGTTTTTAAATGAAATCAGTTTGGTCGTAAAAAGGAAAAAAATAAACAATGCCTTTTCATTGCAGTTAGATCGGTTGCAACAAAAACATATAAAAGAACAGAAATATTAACCTTTGAACATGTATTTTATAAAATAGGTGACATTTATATCAATTTTATAACAGATACTTAATGAAAGCTGTAAACGGTTTCTGTGGCTTATATATTAAATGGTGTTGGTACGTATTGACATGAAGTATGTAACAATTAACTAAATGTTTTGATATTATACAGTTATGTATTCGATAGGCATTGGATATATGATGCGATTGATATTTGCCACAAGAGGGCAATATTGACCGAGACGACAGCCTCGGCCAATATTGATCTACATGTATTTCTGGTAAAAATCACATCTTATGTAATGTCTGTCGAACATAACAATATCTTTTCTAAATATATTTGTATGTATTATATATACTCTGTAAAACGTGAAATTCATGCAATACGGAAATACATTTCGCTTCGTTGATAGTCAGATATTGTTTATTTATAGATCAATTATATCCAAATAACACCATATAGCGCATACTGTCAAGCAATCACATTGTTAGGAACGTTTTGTGCCTCAAAGTAAAACTAGGCAATATTCCTGAGCCTTAATATTCAAAGAATAGCACAGCGTTTACTTTTAATATCTAAATTCTCGTACCTTGACTATTTAGCAAGATGTATATATTTAAATGTTCTTGCCAATTATTAACACCATCGCCCTAAACAGACATACTTGTCATCTACTATGAATGGGCAGAGTGAACACCATGATGATATTTGGACATTTGGCTTACAATTGCAGTTAAAATCCGCTAAGAAAATTAGCTTTGAAATTACAACTAACGACTCCAATCCTTTAAAAACAGTCTTGATTTTGTTTCTTCTTTTAATTACTTAGAAATACATTTCATACTTGCTTTCCATGCGTTACTATTAGTACATTTAACTTTTAAGGTATAGTCCGGTGCTGGTACCGAAAACTTGTATTTGCAAATTTCGAGTTATTTATGTGATAGTAAAACATCTGCTCAAAAAACTTCAATCGGAATTTATGTTTGTTTACAAATGTGTTGCGAAACCGTTAAACCAAACTTATTAGTCATAATTTAGGAAAATATATGAATGAATTAAATGAACATGAATCATGGTCATATAACTTTCCAATAAATAAAATCGGCACAAGCATCTGATGATGAGTTTAATATAACTAAAAAGCATACATTCAGACCGAGCTGTTTAACAGTCGTCTGTGCTCTCTGGTGCTTTGTTAGTACTAAAGTCAATAGACGAAAGCTTTGTCTCAAAATAAAGTATATATAGAAACTACAGCATCTGCAGCATCTGCCTAACGATCACCGACACAATACTGAAGCGTAATATCAAGAGATTGTTTATATGATATGCAGTCTTCAAATGCAAAGACAAATGAAAGTTACATTGTGCAATGCTGCTGGGGATACAAACAATGAATATTTATAAACAATCAAATTTAAGCAATGCAATTCTGTTTTTCTTTAAAAGAAAACAATCTTAGTTAAATACGCCTCCATAGATAGAGTGCAGGCACAGTGCATGATTAATGTTTTTGTGCACGATTAAAATCTATATCATTTGAATTAATTAATTCTTCATGAGAAAATAGCGAATTGTAAACAGACATTTGATATCTTTCAGTTGTTCAAGAAGTCTTATATAATTTTCTAAAGTCAAAAAACACCCTGCATCTGGATATAATAATTTGGAGCCGACTGTATTAGGTTGATACGTTTGTAGACATACATTCCCAAAGGGTTGTTGAGGACTGAAATCTATTGAGTTTGATTAGATACAACTGACATTAAATAAGATAAAGACCAATAACATATACAAAGAAGCAAACATTTGGAATAAACGGTACATTAAAGCGTGCTTCTGTTTCCTCTCCTTGTGAATCCACCAGAATATTTATGGTCGTTACTGATAGTTTCATACAAATAAACAATGCAGGCTCTGAATGATTCAGGCCGAGCATATATACGTGAGATAATGATAGACTTCATTATATTACCGAATGAAAGGTAAGCATCAACACAGGTAACTCTCATTCTAAATAATGAAAGGTAAGTAACTGGTATCACCACAAGTTAAAGTTATATCCTTTATGAAATAGAGAGAAATATTGCCGCTTCAAAAGTATCAACCACTAGATTCTTTTCGTTGTGTTGTACTATGTCGACTTTACCTCATATACCATTATAGCTCTTTTATATATAGTAATGTCGGTTTGAACATTTACTTAGAATTCCAGTTGATGAGCTTAGGTAGGTGTGCATGAAATGACTTCCCAAGTACGTTTGATTTAATCATTTACTTTCTTGTGTTCTTATGTGTGCTCTTTGTAATATATGTAGCGCGATCTTCACCTAACTTAGACGGCAGTTTAATAGTATCAACAAATAACTTTTTTTGTTGAATTGTATGCAGAGTCATGTCTTGCAGATCGTTCATATCATGTTTTTATCATTATGGCAATATTTCACTTTTAAACAGAAAGTCCTTAAGATTAAAATCGTCGGTTCAAATGTGTCTATTTGGCTCTGGATTGACCACAACGGATTTAAGCATGTAATCCTGGCAACACATACTGGGAATTACGGAGGTCTGCTATTACACAATGCTCCTTTTAATCAGATATTGAATTTGTCTGCTCTGATCTGTCGGCGATCATACAACAGCAAGACCAAGCAATCATTATTTCATCTTGGCCTAATTTGTCTGGATAGCTGGCTGTAAATGGACCTGAGATAAAGACCGCCTTGGGACAACTTGCTATGTGTGTCTGCAACATTTCTAGACTGTTCACAAGACAAACTATGAGTCATATGTTTGTCGGACTATATATCAAAACTGTTCCTGACCATCATGACGATAGAAAAGAAGGGAAATTAGTTTTAAAGGTTTATTAAAAGCAAAAGGTAAGATTATTTCTTTTAATTCATTAAGACATGCGCCTAACGCACATACTAGTATTCCATATACTGTGTTAAATGGTAAAATACATGCCTTATATATACGAGCCTATTTCGAAATGTACAACATACAAACTAAAATGATCATCAATATAAGGACTTGTAACTAACCTGCTACATTAAACTCTCTTTATAGCGAACTTTGGGCCATTTTAATTTGTTCCTTATATCCGGATTTTTATCCGGAGTCATTTGAAACGGATTTTATTGTACTAGTATTTCTTGAAGAAACTGTCAAAAAATCACTTGTTATCAAATTTGATTTACATTACAGTTGTCCTAAGGCATAAAGAACAACTGCAGTTCATTCTGATGCTTCTTGGTCAAAATAAAAAGAAAAAACAAAATGAAATGCTGAACGTCTTGTCCAAAGTTAGTTCTAGTGAAAATACCAGGACCGAGATTACAAACAAACTACATGGTTTTGAATGAATGCAAAATATTTTTAGATACATGCTATGTTTTTCATATGTCTGCCAGTTTACGAAAAAAAAAGTCAAATCAGGGAAATAGAATCTGATAATTTCTTATGTCATACTGAACTGTTGTTCCTGCGAACCAAATACCAAGCACAAAAATGTCTAGAAATTACCAGCAGATATCTCTGCAAGATGCTTTGATGTATTCGTATTTGTCTCGGTCATAATAACTACGTATTTTATAAAGCTTCAAACTTAACATATCTAAATGCTTATTTGAATGACAGCAACATATTTTAAATTAACGTAATGATTTTAAGCCAGATATGAAACCTTATTTGACGTCATATCCACTTTTCCAAAAACGTTAGGAATGGTTTACGTCCTATAAATTTGCACGGTATGTAAATTGCATCTAACATGCCCCTTTTTATGTGGTTTTGGGTAATGCTTCTGAGCCAATTATTAAAGTTTCTATCCTCCGAGCGATTAACTATATCTCTTCATCACGGACCTATATGTACTAGTACATATATATGTCCGTCCTTTCGTCTTACGTTTGGCTGAGGGTCAGTGGTCCTGTTAAAAAATATTTAATATAAAATAAACTTTAATCTTTTCATATAAGAATGAATAATTCTCTTAGAATCAACTTTTCTCTCGGGATCCATTCCGATCAACACTGATCAAACAGAAATGAAATCTGCACGCAAGCTCCAAAACTGGTTAGAATTACAAACACGTTCTGGTTCCCATGTGAATTTATACTCGTAGGACCATCGCCATGGCTCCCTTGTTATATTCATGCATGCTACCCTTGCGGCATAACCCATTCGATACTTATTTAAGCAGCCGACTTGTTTAGAAATCGGTTTTCATATGGCAGATCTTGTCTTAACGTATGTAAGCCTTGAAAAAGACTTCACATCCGCGTTGAGCGAAGCTGTAAGCTACTTTGTTCACGTCACTGTTTCACGTCTGCTGAGAACGCCGATATAAATAAACTTCGATGGAACTGTGCGTTAAATGCCAGGTTTTAAGTCACTGGTCACAGTATACTTATCTATCCTGATATTTAGCTTTCCGTATATATATCATGATTTGTTAATAATTCTTGTTTCTGTCCGATCCTTTTCTGCTGTTGTACATATTGATTAGTCTTGCAGTTGCTTGTATGTCCGTTGTATGAGGATGTTTTCTTGTCTCCGTATCACATTATTGTTGGCATAATTGGCTTTCTATAGGCAACACAGTGTACTCAGAATATTGTTGCGATCAAAATCAAGTCCACTGCTTTTGTGAGAGACTATTCAGAGAAAGGCAGGCATATGCGACATTCTAGTTTGTAAGGGACACTATTCAGTAGCCACTAAATAACGCGTGTTTTATGTTTAACTTGCTGTACAAAACGTACGAGCGAAAACAATGTCTTTTTAAAGTTATATTTTTTACATCACCTGATTTCAATACGATGTATGTATGATATTTCTTTTGTCATAAAAAATATAATACCAAAATATGTGAATATATTTACTGATACAATCAAGGTAGTAAAGAGTCAGTAATGAAGTCGATTGCAGCGGCATGAAAATGTTGAACATATTTATTCGTATCATCTTACAGTTGCATGTAATCATTTTACAGAAATATATACATTTGAAAACCTCCCATACCATTAAAACAACAGCAAGTGACAAACCTTCAGTTTTTCTGTAACTTGTTACTGCCGACAACATAATTATTATTTTTATTATTGTAAGTGGTTAATGTCTACTGTCTTATTTTCTTTCTGTAAGAAGTCAAAGAAAGTGGATTAACGTTGTTTCTTGCTGTGTCAGTGCAAGTAAGTGCAACGAACATTTGCATCCTGTGATTTTATTTTTTTGAGTCAAATCCAGGTTATAGTCCCTGTAGCCAAAATGAGGGTGGTTTTACATGTATCTTCATTTAAGATATTTAGTGTGTTCAAGTGCAGTTTCGACTGACCTACTCAAATAAGACTTTGGTATCTTATGTCACATTTTCGTTAAAAAAGACTATATTCTGCCTCAGTAAGGTTCACAGTCGAACTGTGTGGCTTTTGTATTTGCTTACCAAAAGCCCAAGTATTATATTTAGCATCATGATCAGTCTGAAATTGCGGAAGAGATAATGGATGGTTTCATTTGTTAAGACGTACCTTATCATTAAATCTGGTTTGAAACATTTGTATGAAGCAACATGTAATAAACAAAAAGCATATTGTCACAAAAAGTAAAATTCATTTGTGCTTTTTCATTCAACCATGATATTTAACTTTTGCATTCTCTCGCTTACTATTTCATTTTGGTATGTTTTATACTTGTGTGTTTCCATTGCCAGATTTGTAATAATTCATTACGTCTTAAGTAGTTCTATCAGTTGTTAGAAAGCAGACGGAAGTTGAAAACGGATAACAAGGTCTTGCAGATTTTAGGAATGTTCCATACGTTTTGTATGTATTATTTAAAACGATGAAAGTGGAGAAAATGTTTTACCCTTGTCATTTGACCAGTTTGATAACCCCTGATGACTCATATGGTAATATCGTTGTTTCCGGTTTCCAAATTTCCAGAACTCAGTGTCTAGACATTCTTCTGAGAATTGTCTGCTGGATGAACAACTATATTATATTTTCTAAAAGCTTCAAATCGGTTCACTGTATTAGTAGTAATAAATATTAATATTCAATTATATGTTTGTCTGAGAAAAAGTAACAGCCTTCAAGTGTACATGACAGCTTTCTTCATGAGATATGTAGCGCTTTGAAATGTAACTGACGGAATTTACAATTGTTTTGCAATTTATTTGCAATTAAGTATCCTTCAGTTACACTTTGTATTCAACAATTTGACTTGATATTTAACACAATGGTAGAACACATTTACAAGAAGTGCAGTGTCAAAGACTCTTCCTGCACATATTTTGAATTGTCTCCCTTCATTTTTTCTTGTCCTGTACATAACTTGAAAACAATACATTTGATTGACTTGACATTTTACATCGTGGTTATTGACACCTGTCAAAGAACAAAATCTTTACCTTGCCCATGTTTTTAATTATCTCACTTTGACAAACTTGGAGACCTGAAGATGAAGGCGTTAGTTCGGGCGTTAATTCGGGCGTTAGTCCGGGGAGCATTTATCGTGTCCAACGATATCATTGTTACTTCCTTATTGCCTAATTATAGTTTAAACTAATTTGATTGCTCGTCTCTCATTTATGTCATTCGTACTTAAGACACCGACCGATTGCTTTTGAGAGAAACAAGCATCAATTTTCATTTACTTAGAACCTATTTCCAGCTGGGTATACGGAAGAAGTTATGGTTTTAGTTTCCTTGCACTCGGGCATGTCTTATTTGGCCTGACTGGAGATGGAAACTGAGTCTTCTGGGTTATAAACTCTACATCAAAATACCATTGAAGCCCAATATACGTACTTTAGGGAACACAGTATACTTGGGAAACTCTTGCAGTGAATTGCAATACCATTGTAGTTGTTTGAGAATATCTAGACGTCTACAGCAGACATTGTTTTGGCAGAGCTAAATTGTCTGTGACTGTGTTCTGCTGGAGGTTGAAATAAAGCATAAGCGAAGAGTATTTATAACGTCTGCAATGCACAAAAAGAATATATTAATCATCCACAACGTTTTACTCACCAGCCGTCCAAATATGTTAACGCAGTGATCACGCCAAAAATTGACAAGGTTTTGAATCGTTTCACAGTAAATATATTGTGACGTCCTTACACACTATTCAGTCAGTAAGAAGTCTCAGGTGATACACTGTAATAGTTTTGGGATTGCTTGTTTTTTTTAAACACGAATCATATTTTTACTTTAAATTAAGGGAGTTTTATCTTTTTCAAAGAACCAATATGAACATATCCTCAATATATATAGGATTCTTATTCTCAATATCAACTTATTTCACTATCACAATCAATTCGGTTTCAAAACGTTTTGGTACAACTGATTCCAAATATTTATTTTCAACCATCAGTTACGTGTTTTGTTCTTTGTAATTGACTGAACATACCCTATATACAATGTGGAAGATTCATGCCATTCACTTTACCTGTTGCATTTGCGCTTTCCAGAGAAATACTTACACGTAGACGTTTCGATTCTGTTTACTGCAACACCATTTACACAAGTCACTTCTATGTTTTGATAATGCTTTTAAGACATGAAACGATTGCACATATTAATGCAAGTTACTATTTTTTGCTATTAAGTAGGTGTTCATAATACAATTACTGATTGATAGTTCTAATGTTTTAAGAAATGACATCCGTTCAAGCGTTTTTCATTCTCTAATAAACAACAATATTAAGTTCTGATTCCTTTTTTTACTGACAAATGGATCAAACTATGTAAAAATGCATTTTAAGCATTACTTTGGGTCTATACAATAAAAAGATACGCGTATTAAAAGGGATTTATGCGCATTTTTTTCAAATAAAAATCCAGCTGAAATAGGTGTGTAAAAAAAGAAAGAAGAAATAATAGCTTTTAACCCAATACACCAAACTCTTCCTGCTACCAGTACGAAACAATAAAGTTCCAAATATTACTTTTCCTAATTTGACCGGGGCAGTCTTTTAAAAAGAAAGAGGAAATAATAGCTTTTAACCCAATACACCAAACTCTTCCTGCTACCAGTACGAAATAATAAATTTCCAAATATTACTTTTCCTAATTTGACCGGGGCAGTCTTTTTAAAGAAAACAACTGCATGCAGGAATTGCTTCCCTTCCACTGCCGAAATATCTACCAATAACAACAACAACACAAGGGAGATCACTGAGAAGAAAGGAACTATTATTTAATAGTCCGATTTTTTTATATCTAAAGCACCAACTTTAAATACTAATGCGGCATTATCATTAATTTAACACATTAAAATTCACAGCAACCACATATTGCTTTTATAAAACTGTCACAAAATATACACTATGTGCAGTTATATGCGCATAATGTCACTTTAAGTAAAGCAAAAATGACTTTTGAAATAAAGACGATGCTAAATACCAACATGACATAAAACGATACCAAAGATGGGTCAGTGACGGTATAACACTCTTGCTGTGCCTGGTACGTACTGGATAATTTACGTTCTTATGTGCAACAACTTATCAACAGATATATAACTTTTTCATACACCAAAGAATACCAGCTGTGTATTTAAAGGGATGGTTGGAAAAAATCCAAGATTACTTCTTCACATTTTTGTAGCAAAGTCATCAGTTAATACTCTGAAAACATGAACTGATAACTGAACTTGGACTAGGTTGATGTTATTGCAACATACTAGTAGTAGTAATAACGAACAACTTGAGAAATGGGACAAGATAACCAAGCTGAGTCGTTTATTGTATAACAAGATTTAAAGCAGATAGGAAGATATTTCAAAATTCATTAAGCAGAAAATCCTAGTCGTAAACACTAGATATACAAAAGGTACAGTTGCTGCCACTGTCTATGCTGTTAGCTAGATATCTTGATGTCACAGTAGCGCCTTTGACCGATGCTCTCGCGTTTCATTCATGTATCTATACACGTATTTGGAGTGAAATTGAAATAAAGAAAACTGTTAGTATTCCCATAGACTAGATACATGTATTGTGTTTAGTGATTGCAGAAAGTGAAGCAAATCCAACAGACGCAACAAATTTAGTAAGAGGCACAACATGTATAGGAAGAAAGTCCGCAGCAAAAGTCGAGTCATATAAGAATTTACCAATACCTAAGACAGTTTTGGTGAAACCAAATTAACAAGGAAGACCTAGTGTCAATAACCGTAAAAGAGAACAATGAATTCATAGAAATGAGAGAGCTCAAGAGCAAGACGAACAAAGAGGACACGTCAACATCAACTGACAAAAGCAGACGAAAGAAATCGAATCAAATAATGAGAGGCTAGGTTCTCAGGACGATTTTAAGACCAAGGATATGCATCTATTATTAGGTATATGATGACGGGGATATATATTTGAAAAAAGTGCGGAAATATAAGCTTAGAAGTCGAAAGTGAGAAAAAAACAAACATCGGCAATATATATCAGTCGATTTTTGATGGACAAGGACTGTGTATGCCTGCATGAAAGAATAAGAATTGTGTTGCAATTAACATGGCACTGAAAAGTATTGCTGCCCACAATGCTGAATTAAAGAACGTTCAGGGTGAATTTTATTCATTGTCGGATCTTGGTAACAACTCAAACATAGCCATTCCTGCGTTATCAGAGTCATTTAATCTCCAGAAGCTATGACATCACTGGGTTTATATACAGTTACTTTCGTGATCTATGTACATGTATATGTAGCAGCCTTTTCTGTTGCATCCTTTATCATGTTACATTGTAAGGAAAACGATCACATGGTGATTTATAAAAAAACAGCAGGTAGGGTCAGGATTCCTAAAACGAATTAATCATTTTCTGTTTGAAAACTCTTTTCAGGAAGTAATAAATTTGTTTATAAAATTATCTGACATTATACACTAACATTATTCACTAGTTAATTCACTCAATGTCATATGTGCATATCTTGAGAACATTTACAAGACCTCATATGAAATAACCAATAAAACGAATGTCTTCCAAAATGAAATGCTCGGTGAAAAACACATTATTAGCCAGCTCTCTGTGTCACATTTAACAAACACTGACCAAAGCTGCTATCACAAGAGTTATTTGATTTAAAACATGGATATAGTATGACCTTATTTCTTCACATTCACAATTTTCGACATATCATTTTTACCGATACTTTGTCGTCTCGTACTCTATTTTGGTCCGTGTGTGAACTGAATCGTTGAGTGACTTTTAAAATTCATGTGTGCAGGGAATTGCTGTCCAAACAGAACAGTAACATTGCTGGATGCTTGTTTAGGCGTGTGCGTGTGAATGCATTGTTGGTTTGTGTGCATAAGGAAATGCTTTATGTTTTGGGTCTGTGTGTGTACAGAATCACTTAACATGTGTGTAGGGAATCGCTAAGTGCCTGCCTGGGTCCGTCTGTACCGAATTGCAGGATGCTTGTTTGGTCTGCGTGTGTACGGACATGCTAAAATTGTGTTCAGGTTGTTTTCAGTGCTCTCTTTGGGCAACCTTTTTAAGGAGATTTTTTGCGGTGGTCGAATGATCTTAGGCGTTTTACTTTGCATAGCTAGGCGTTGCCGTTATACGATACGCTTCAGTATTGCAACAAACTTTACAGATACGACTTTGATGAATTCATCATTGGGCTAACCCCTATTAAGCTACTTCCTGTTTTGAGGAAAGGTGTTAACATCAGAAACTAAGAGTGACACAACCCTGGCAAAAACCTATACAGCTCAACCCTACCAAAAACCTATACAGCGGGAGTCAGATGTCCCAGGATACTTTGGCGTTCTCTATCAAACCATTGTAAAATAAATTCCCACAATGTCTGTACAATCATCAAAGGCATATAGTACTGGTGCTTGATCTTCAATGTCCCTCCATGGAGAAGCAGCGTCAAGTTTAAAGCCATTAAAATGATCGGTAAAAGAAATGCTTCAAAAGCACATGTACAAGTCAGTAAGCGCAACGCCTTGCCAGACAACTCTATGCAAACAACATTTCGGGCCTTGTCAAAGAATCTATATAAAAGAGGAAACTTTGTCCATAAATCCAAGAAGTTGATAAGATGAAACTCGTTGCCTATTGTTGATCATAAACAGCTCCTCTTGACAAGTCGGACCTGATAGAACCTGTCAGACAACAGTACCTGCGGAAGTTGAGCTTATAAAGCATCCATGATGTCGAAAGACTATCCATCAGAGACATGGACCCATACACAGAAGGCTCTTCAATAGCTGCTATGTAAGATGGCGGTTATGGTATTTTTTTATCATGGACACAACTAAAAGGACCGAGATAGCATACGAGCAGGCAATCATTCAAAATTATCAATACAACACAATCATACATGCATCGAAATCATTTAAAAAGAGATATATCGCCAGGTGGTAATTCTGCTCTACTAGTCATGGAAGCCTTAGTTAACCGTAAAATCATTATCCCTTGCCGATTCATTGAGAAGCGGAAAGTGTTTTTTCACTGCATACCCGCAAACTGTGGTGTTCATTACAGTAAGATTGCGGACCAGCTGGCCAAACAAGGAGCAAGAAGCGACCAGTCACTCAATAGTCTTACATATGAAGAACTGCTCACGTTGACTAAGGCTCTTACAAGAACCAATGCGTAGAAAGATGACTACCATCTACTTGATAGATAAGAACAGGGCATTCCATTTAGGCTTCGCGCAGAAAACAACCGGCTAAATGATCATATGAAAAACTTAAGCTGTCTTCGTCACAATAATACGGCGAGGTGATCTTTCAAAACAAAAAGCAGAACCCTTCTGCCATGACTCCTTTATGAACAGCCAATACAAATACTTACTGTTACCGGGGTGACAGTGTAGACTGTGAACCCGGAGAGACCCGTTCAAGAAAAAAGCCAGGGACAGTTTAGACGGAAGAAATAAATGATCAAAATTAATGTTGGAATCTGGTATTGTCCTTTTGTAGAAGCAATATGATCAATATATTCCGGTTCAGTATCACCTACTAATCAGGTTGCTTTCAAAAACGTTCAAACTACAATTATGAACTTTATATGTAGGAGTAACCTACATACTTTATACAAATATAATCAATGCAAAATTATATTTCGGGAAACAGTGCTCATTATTTTAACTTATAAATGTTAATGATAACCTTTAATCTTTTCGATCTGCGTTTATTTGACGGCTATGGTAATATTCACATAGGTGGGCAATAATATATCCACACATACCACCTCACAAACCAGATAACATATAATAAATATGAAATATTGTGACCGTAATTTGCTGGTGGTTCTATCTGCCTTTGCTAAAACATTAACTCTTGGTCTTCATGGATCTGAAAGGTCGTAAAATAATAACTTGGCAAAGCTATCTATTGACTTGTTAAACCACCAAGTGGTATAACATAATATGTTCATTTTGCATAAACAAATAAAGCCTTGTATGGGTGTATAGTACTAAACAAGGGGGTGGTCCCAACATTGCCCTCAGGGTCACGTCAATCAAACAAGTACAAAATCTGTTAATTGAGACACATGCAAGGTTCATTTCCGACCGCACATCCATGACCCTGTGTACTTACGATACCCGATAACGCATACAAAATTTAGATGTAGATATAGGGAGATACAGTTACGCAATACCCCTCGCAATTCAATGCAGCTAAGGGTTGTAATAAATTGTCTTATCTTAGTCTATACATCTCAGTCTGAATTTTACACGCAATGCACCTAGTAATTAAACGAAATAATACTTGAGTATTCGCTAATTGTCTCAAATTTGGGCATGTAATTCATATGCAATACAGGTGTCAATACAACTATAGATAAACAATAGATAATAAACGAATGACTAATTGATTTTAATTACTTGCGACCAACTAGCAATCTGCACATCTGGCGTACGATTGAATTATGTTTTACTATGAAATGATACTACAGGCCGTAGTTCATGGAGGGTCAATGTTGAAGTTAAAATGACATGAAAGTCGTGACTCAAAAGCATTTAAACACTTCACATTTATATGAAAGGTTCACCAAATAACTAATTTATAAAGAAAGA
This sequence comes from Saxidomus gigantea, assembly GCA_032359765.1. Taxonomy (NCBI): domain Eukaryota; kingdom Metazoa; phylum Mollusca; class Bivalvia; order Venerida; family Veneridae; genus Saxidomus; species Saxidomus gigantea. Next base: position 17,819 of record JAUMHA010012234.1, read on the forward strand.
TGGGAATTTCATGGCAAACTTGCAAAGCATATTCAGAACATTCCTTCACCGCGCAAGCATGTCCAGCATGTCCTTACTCTTTGCATCGAGTGTCTTCTTTGCAGCCTAACTCGTGTTTCTTGCTTTATGGAAATCCTGCTAAATTCTATCTCTAGAGTATTAAGTTTTCCACAGAAACTTACAAATAATGATGTTGGATATCATGTACAAATTATAGCTCTGTCCGACATAATGTCACTCCTCTAGAAACAGAAAGGCTGCACGGTCTTTAATGTCCATTTCCCGAACAATATTGAAACATGGTCTTTCCCCAGTTAAAAATTACACAGCAAGGACGAGCTAAATCTGAAATGTAGAAAAATAAAATAATAACAAATGTGGTTTGTGGTTCTTGTTTGCTCACGCGAGGTTTCAATTAAATATCTGAGTATTGTATGGAAGTGTCAAAGATAATCAATCAAAGATAACTTCTTTTTCGGGTTTTTACTCTATTTTCTAGACTTTTATTGGTTCAGAATAACGTTATTTTTTTACATAGAAATCATGTTGTACTCAACTGACTAACACACATACGCTTTTATCATAAGAAGAAACATGCACGACCACAAAAAGGATTATATAAGAAGTCACTATGGTTACGAGAAGGATGTTATGTAGTTAACATTTTTGTAGGGCACTTTCATTTTCTTGATAAAAGGACATTCACCAGTCTCGTGTTACTATTATATAACTTTAATGGTGCTGTTTTTGGTACGTGGCTTTCCCTGTTTGATATTATTTTTGTTTTTAACATCAAACCATCCAAGTAACGGTTGCTTGTATTCAAGCTAATAAGGAACGCAGTCATACACTTACGCAATAAAACAGAGTATAGTATTACAAGTATCCTAAAGTGTTCGTGCGACTTTAAAGCGTGGCAAATTTGTTGACAACGGCTAAACTTCCTAAAAGCAACAATAACACAATGAGTGAACTAATCACAGAATCGACTCCGTGCCCAACATATTAGGTTTTTGAGGAACATTTGGTGTTTTTTAATGTTGTGTATAAGCTATTCTTTCTTTATTCGTTAAACTCTCTGTTCATTCTAATGTTGTGAGATAGTTCATTTAGTCCTCAAAAAGAGATTGGACTAACTTTGACTAAATTTGCCCCGTTGTGTTCACTTAGTCAAATCTTTTTGGAAGACAATGAAAAAATGAATCGTCATGTCCAATTCATTTACTTTTGGGAAAATGAAAACGTGCATCTTGTCGTATTCATATACGAGTACATGTGTTTAATTATGTCTTGTTTTGTCTGTAAAATGTATTCTAATAAGGATTTTTCTGTATTTGTTGTTGCAAATGTTACTATGAATTTGTGAAAATTTGAAAAATGTGCTGGTTTCATGTATTAACTGCATTTTTTCATGCAATTTGACACCGTTTGATTCTACAATAGAGCACTGTTTAGTGAGCCATTTTACCTGTAATGTTCCTTAAAGCTGGACATTAATTAGTTCTGCTACATGATCGTTTTATTTTAAACAAGTTAGGGGAATATGAGAATCATTGAGGAAGCTCTTAGTACAAATATTAAAGTCACCCAAAACCATAAAATGCTGCTTCAAACAGAACATTTCATGAATGATTTAAATTGGAAAGAATTTGAAGTCAGATTTTATCTTGTTAACGACAAACATAAAATTAATGAGTTATAACACATTTTATTGACTAAAGATCAAAATTATACTTTAATCACTGTTCTATGATTATTTAATTCTGTACAGGTAGAGTTTGACAGTCTCCAATTACGTTAGTGTAACACGTTGGCGACAAATGCACATGCTTGTAGTGGTCATTAACACAAAAATGTACTATAAACTGGAAACCAATATTGTAAAGCACGAATTTCATTAAAACTTTTTAAGAATACAGAAGCTTCGTGACGACTTGTGTATAAACTGTCATTTTATGATTAAGTTTAGTGCTTTGTTTAAGACAAGCACGGTCGTATTTGATTATAGGGTCAATGCGGCGTATTGTTCGTCGTGTCATTAAAACTACGGACACCGATGCTTATTTTACAAGTACCATATGGTCAGACATGGAGATACTTCACAAATGTATACACAATGGAAGATTGAGACATTCTGGTCATCCTCAGTGCGGTGTTAAGGACACTTTAGTACATTCCCATACTTTCATAAATAAGAATGACAGAAAAGGATAACAATTGAAGCATTTGAAATTAAAATGACCTGGGGTTACAGTTTATTTAAATCTATACTAACTTTTTCACATTCAAATCGGGTATCAAAGAACGGAACAGTGCACTATTAGTAATTACAAAGACTTGCGTGATGTTTGACGAAAAATAATAAATGCATGAAAGAATCGTCACGGGTGGGTACCGTTGTCTCTCAGAGGTGAATGTTACAAATCAGGAATATATTACATCTGGTGTCATGACCGTTTAATTAATCGAGTAAAAGAGTAGTTTTATAAAAGGAACGATAGACAATTACTACAAACTTTGGATTAAACCGCAAGATTTAAAGATAATACTTTTTACTAGTATTATCTAAGATCAGCGCTTAAATTTCACAAAAGGCAGAAGATACCCTGTCAATTAAGTGTCAGAATGAAGGATGACATTTGGATATAAGATTGTTACCTATGTAAAATAATGTAGTGTAATTCCGCAATTGTGATAGTGTGAGTGTGTTTTGGAACTTGAAGTTTGAAAACAACAAAAAGTTGGATATAGAAATATACATGTGCAGGTATATATAACTTTGCATTACGATATTTATCAAAATAATACTAATCCAGGAGTTCTCTGTTATGTGTCAAAGGTTGTAGAGGGATTACTTTTCAAGTAAAAGTTTATATTAAAGAATACAAGTAATAAGTGTATAAAAATATTTTAAATGCCAAATATAACTTTTAATTTGAAAACTAAAACATGTTTCGCTTAGATAGTGTCAATATCAAACAAAACTAATTGAACTAAATGGATTGTACAGAAAATAAGGTACTTGAAAGACATGTAAAGTCATTAGCAGTTAGAGATTTTAATTAAAA
>JAUMHA010012345.1:5318-20884 GCA_032359765.1 Saxidomus gigantea
TGTTATCAATGATGTGATATAAAAGTACCATTATGTAACGTAAAAGAACTATTCTATGCTGAAGCGAATACATTTACTTTTGTTTTTAAGGATGTCTAACTTTACTTTAAATTCTTCACGAGAAAACCATGCTTTTCTGTTATGCCTCAGGTAGCAGTATTTTTGTTTGTAAAAATTAGGCTATGTCATTACGTTTTAACCTTTGTGTCGCGTGCAGAGTTTACGCGCTTTTGAATTTTTCATTTATATTGAATGTCAGAAAATAACCCCCTTTTTACTTTATTCTTTAACGACTAATGATCGAGAAAAATGGTCCAGTTTGTTATTTGACCTTTGTGAAAGGTCCAACGCTTTCTTTAACTAGATTAAATTCGTAAGCACCCGTTCTTCTTCTTTTGGAATAATTACTGTTTTCCTATTGCCGCTTTATTGTACCGGTTCTTACAGAGGGCGACACTTAAGATCATATCTAATTGAGCAACAAAAAAACTATTAAGAATACAACTGCTCTTTTCATGTATTATAATTATTATCTACAGCACCGATTTGATATATGTGTTTATGACTGTAGAGTTATAATTTAGACTGGGTGGGGCTGTACCATGACAGATGAGATAATATGATATCTTTGAGTTTGGGTAATCTAGAGTAAAGTCTGCAATTAAATCATACAAATATGATATTCTATACCTGTAAACCATAACAAAGTTAACCCCTAAGTGCTAAATGAGTCATGCGCCATGTCCGGATTAACAAGGACAAGATAACGTAATAAATCGATATATGGTTAATGGTTAACGAAACGTAAGCAAAACACTTGATATACTGCTACTAAGGAAGTTAGCAGTTCTTTTGTACAACAAATTATTGTTCATATTTCAATTTAATTTGTTTGAGGTAACACAACAGGCAAAATGTGTCCTCTGTCTTTTAAAATAATTTTGTAGTAAAGGGATATAGATACGTCTTGTAGAATAATAGTTCATTTGTATATTCCTGAATACGTATACTTATATGAGATCAGTTTGAATTAATTGACATACAATATAACATCATTGTAGCAACCGCTAACACACACATCATTACAGCACTGTTCCATCTCTCCAGACAAATTGGATGTATTTACTCATCCTATTTAGCTCTGTTTACCCATATTGCAGACAAATTGCATCATTTAACACACTCAGCTCTGGACAAATAATATCCATCACATACACCATTTCAGACAAATTGAATCTTTCAAATACCCCATTCCAAACAGTTTAGTCAGTAAATTCACCCATTCCAGACAGACAAAGGAAAACTACTAATTTCTAATTTGTAACTGACGAAAACGTGCATAACATGGTGCGTTTTGATAAGTTAACATCTGATATTTTAGAATCTTAAAATAGTTAAGACGAATCAGCAAAATAAAACCTTATTCAGACGTTTTTCTGAAAAATTAAACCCCGTTAGGTCTAGAGATATATATGATGCATGAACAGAACCACTTCACAGAAAATGAAGAAATTTGTCTGAGCATTAAAACCCCATTGTAGACAGTTCTATGAAAAAATAGATCATCCAAACCATCATTAAACAAATTTTGAGGAACTGCACACTATTCGTGCGTTCATATTTAAAAGAATGAATATAATGTAAGTGTTGTTCTTCACCTGATTGTGTTAAACATCTTTAGCTCTAAGGGAGCTAAGTTAGATACAAATTGTTTGCTTATGTTTCGGAATGATTCCGTGCTCTTTGTATGATCTGTTTGACTGCATAGATGCCATTTTTGTCCTAATAATAGCTGACAATTCCTTTTCGATCCAAGTGTATTTTTAGTTATCTCATATCTTTAAAATCATCATATGTAAGAATCAGTGTCGAACTCTTTACACGATCCAACATAAACAAACTATTGACTTCATTAACACAGCTCGTCCTAATCCCATTGATGTCTGCTACCCGTATTTTAAAACTTAGTGTTCCGAAACCAAATTTAGATTCTGTATCTGCATTCCGAGCAGGACGAAAATGTTGCTCTTAGTCCCGAATATATGATCTCTACCGTAGTGTCTTAAACTTAACTACTTGATGTGAAGTTACTCTGTACATAAATGTTTTCAAAAAAAATAATCACGTATACATATAAAAATAATGTGATGACTGGCCATTGATTTATTGTTATAAGTTTCAGCGACTCCTAAATTTCCAAAGATTATAAGATAGATATATAATATTGCCACACATTCTCGTAAATGTGTTCAAAGTTTCCATATTCTCATATAAGAGCAACACTTTAAAAACGATCATATTACAACTTGGTCAAAAAAGATGTTCAAAACGTGAGCCAAGCTACTTCTCTTATTAACAGATAGAAATGAAAATAAAAACAAATTGGGAACATTTTCAATGTTGGACACGGATAGTCAAGAGAGATTTGGATACTTTTACAGTGTACTCAGCATGAATAAAACTGTAACATGTATACATATTAATATAGTTTGGCTTTAATTTTGATAGTACATTTTGTGTTCGTTTTAAGAAGTGAAAAGCTTTTTAATTCATAGATTTATTTCTAAAAATTTACAGTTTACTTTGAATAGTAATATAACTTAATGTTTTGACTGTTTTTACGTTTTAGTCTGTTATCAACGGAATTATTTCCTTTGAGGGGTTGTTTACATTTCTGTCTTCAGGTTAGCTATATGAAACTAACATGAAGGCAGAAATTGATAATTGCTGTGGAAAACGTTCAGTTTCTTATATATTCAGTTATTAATGCCACACTCAATGGTTTATTAGGGCAAGAGTTTAACGTTACAATCAACGGTTATTTAAAATGCTATATTTTAAATTTGTGATTGTCCTATTATAATAAAAGGTAATTAAAATCGTCTTTTAACATTTTATCACTATAATCATAAACTCATTTCTAATTATAATGAAATGAAAAATATGTTCATTTATTTAACTTTTAAGTTATTACACAAAGTAACCATCAAAATTAAGATAAACATTTTTCAAAATAATTTTACTCCAAAGAAACAAAAATGTTACCAAATTACAACCGAAATAAATCAATCTGTATCAGAATTTTAGCCTTATTACATATAGTACAAATACATAAAACCATAAAAATGAGTTTTGACTGTCCTGGTAAAACTAGAAAATCCACCATCTGGACCTTTAGAACTGGAGGGGCGACTACGGTCGGCCCCTGCATTTCTCCCATAATGTTGTTAACATTGAATATATTGTGTAAAAGGAGATTTTTGGTTGGATGTACCACCCTCCTAATTGCCAAAGGATTTTAATTTTGCGTGCCAAATGAAGGGAAGAGCTGCGGCATATTCAGTCTTTTAAATAAATTACAGAGTATTAGCCTTACTTTATACTCCAATTTATTTGTTACATGTATTTTCGTCTGTATCTGTCAGTAAGAGGTATCTCAATGTAACTTTGTTCACGTGTTTTTGTCAAGGCATTGTCTTCCTTGAGCAATTTGTGACGTGGATATTCTGAAAAGTAATTTAACTTTAGGATATACGAGATGGGGGAGGATGCACTGACTGGGTCAACAATAAATTGAGACGAAATCTTTGTCAGAAAATTTTGTTAAAGGTGCATTGGGTTATTGTATCCTATGTGAACACGGGATGGAAATGTTGAGCACTACCTGAAGACAGTAACACCAATGATTCTAAAGAAGACACAAATTTTACAGCTTACCACTTCTACTTTTCCTTGACTTAATTACCTTTTTATAATACTCGGATGTAATGTAAAATGTCTCACACATTTTCAGTTTTGAAACAAGACTTACAAGGCCAGTCTCAAGCTTGCAATCTAAAGTTCGTTCATTGAACATTGCAGATAAAGTTTAAGACTCTGGCCCCCCTTGCTTTATAATAGTTTGGTTTGTAGTTAGGAATATAGTGGCTTACATAAAACACGGAAGTGCAGAGCATATTACACAAGGATACATTAAAGACAATCTAACGAAGAAAATATTCCCTTTTTACCTCAAAATAGCAAGTCATATGTTCGTTAATTATCATATCTTTGGCGGGTGGCTAATGCAGTCACTGAACTGCCCTGCAAACTAACACAAACTGGGTCAATAAGTTATTCGTTTTGTTTAGATAACTTTCCATATTATTTCACAATTGGAAAGCTCATGTGACCGAGTTATCAGCACAGGCTTGGTTTGGAGAGAGAATAAATACACTATATCTCGTGTGTTTAGGTCGATAGCACTTAGTAAGGATAAAAATCGTTTATTATGGATAAATTTGAAGTTTCAAATAACATGTTGAAAGTTTTTATCTTGGTGGTCACTCTAATACTTCTATTTACAACACCAGGTAAGTTGACAAAATCTTCTTTGCTTTAATTGATCGATAAAAGTTAGTTTAGATTTCTTGCAAGAAAGAAAATAAATTTGTTAAATTTCATCTATATCATGATCGGAGTTGGGGATGTCAACGGATATGAAAATGCCAATTTTCGTTCTCTGTAATATCGACGCCATTGCTCGGATGCGCCCTTACCGATTCGGAACATATTAATTTGCATACGTAAACGTTTTTTAGACACAACAACAACTTAGAAAAATGTAGAGCACGTCCGTTAGTGTATATTCCTGTAAATTGTCCTAATTTTACCCAAATCTTTGGAGTTAATTATGGAAAGCTTTATTGTATAAAATAAGCTGAAAACGAAAGCAAACAATCATCGAATTACATCATAAATACAAGACACTAGTACCTTGGTTTCTGAGCACGACACATGTCTTCTACACGTTACTTTCGAAAATCGGCGACGAGATTTTCTGGGTATATTTGTGTAATAGGATATCTTAACTTCAATTTGAGCGAAGGTGACCAGTTGACTTCATGTTGGTTTCCATGGAAACCAAGGTTGAGTCCAATATGGCCGCAATGTTAAGGACTAATGATGAATAAACCTGTAACGATTACAGCTATAAAATGCTAGCAAAAATTGACTTTAGTTTGTGTGGTAAAATATGTACATGTACAGAGCTTTTAAACGGGCTGATCTTAAATGTCATTAAAGTTCAATGTCATTTAAAGGTCAAACAATGAAATAAGTAATAGATAGAGTACTGTTAGCGAGATTAATGACTTAAATATTCGAGTCAACAGTACTCTATCTATTTAGGAAATAGATTTTACTTTTGAGTGATATACCGGTTAGTATATCACTGTGGGGAGTTTAAATGCTTAGTAATCTAAGGCCTAAGTGATTAATTACGAAGCATCTACACGACTTTAGAAGAGTTCCGGTTTCGATCCTCATCAGTGCCCTAGAAGTAAAATTGTCCTTACGCTAGACACAAATAATTCCACATTGCCTCTCTCTCTTCGAGCGAATGATATAAGTTGTAAGAAATTGTTTTGCAATCGAGAGTAAATAAATTAGTAAACATGAATAACCGTACACATTGGAGTAAACGTTTCTATTTGGACTCGTTAGCTATATTCGATAAAGTAATATTAACCATTAGTTCATGTAATGGCGGCCACCTTGGATGCCATCTTGGTTTCTATGAAAACTGACAAAATGTCAAATTTCTACACAAATATACCAAGAAACTCTTTGTTCTCTGTAGTATAATGGCGGCCACCTTGGATGCCATCTTGGTTTCTATGAAAACTGACAAAATGTCAAATTTCTACACAAATATACCAAGAAACTCTTTGGTTCTCTGTAGCAGTTTATCAAACAGGGAAATATTTCACAGCGACCGCAAACCTATTTCAACATATATAATATTTTAGCAAGAATCCTACTGTTTTATAGTTTTATAACTCCATTAATGCAAAAAGGAATAAATAAGAACTTGTGTAAGACATCGGTACACGCTTCATTGAAGAGTTTTAATTAAACAAACGAAATGAGATTTAAAATCTATTTTCAAAATTCATAGCAGATATCCTTTTATACCACTGGAATTGGAGTTGTAATCAGACTTTTATTCGTGTAATCAATTATGAATCTACTTCAGACATGTTATGTTAAAGTCATTATAAAACTTTTATACATTACAATTCAATAACGCAAAGACGTAATTGCTCTCCTTTTCTCCTTACTGTGACAGAACACGAAATTTATTATCTGTAATTATTGTCTACTTACATGTAGATCTAGTTGTTGCAAAGTCATCTAAGATACGATCATACAAGATTCTTGAAGGAGACGATCTTTTGGTGATCTGCAATGTAACAAACAGTTCTGATATCGAGGTCTACTGGACGAAGAACGACACCAAAAGTACTTTCAAGCAAGAAGGGAAACGCTTGGAAATTCTCAACATCAAGCGTTCCTATTCCGGGGACTACATCTGCCATGCGTTAAATACGTCATTTCCTGTGCCAGAGTACAATGAGACCGATGTGAATGTGACTGTTAATGTCGTAAATGTCGACGTACAGTGTAAGTTGTGTATAAGTTATTGATATATGTATATATATAACCGATTCTTTGCTTTTCTTGCATACTTACTGAAAATTATTTAAACACAATTTAGTATAAGATACAAAATAATGTACTTTTAGAGAAGCTAATTCCATTTTTTTCTCTTTTGCGAAGATCCCGCAGAGATCGATTATTTCAGCATTAGCCCATATGAGTTGATAGAAAATGAAACTTTCACCATCACGTGCGATTTTCAAGCAAATCCGAACCCGATTTGGTCAATGCGTAACAGAGATACTGGTTCTGGAATGATGTCTGCCACACTACCAGCGAGTGGGACCTTGACGTCATGGCCAACTAGGTGTGAGGATTCGGGCTACTGGGAGTGCACTGGTCATAATGCTTTAAGTTATGGCGTCAACGTTACTAGGGGACATAACATCACAGTTTATTGTAAGAAACAATGTTCAGTGCGTTAAAGAATTTAAAAAGTTTATCGCGATATTCATAACGCTCATTCACTCTTTGTTGAAGAATGATATGATGTCATTTCACGACACATAAGTTTATACATCAAGTTATAAATATTAAGTTAATATTTTAATGCAATGTGAAGATATAAATATCTCTTATAAGACCAAGGAGATATCATGTTCAGTGATTTTCATTTCGAAATATAGCTACAATTACCCATAATATATGATATTTTCTCTAGGCTCACCTAAACCACAGTTCGGAAAGAATCAGTATACTGTTTTCGCCAAAGTAGGTAACTATACAGAACTGGTGATGTATCTACAAACGAACCCGAGAGCTAACTACACTTGGTCAAAAGACGACGGGACGGATATTTCGAAGGTTACAATGCAAGAAAACTTCGTGAATGAAACTAGACTGACATTTCCAATGATGTCCGTTCCTTATTTTGGAAACTATACGTTAAAAATGCAAAACAAATATGGAACTTACTTCGCCCGTTATCACATAGTTGCAGACGGTAAGATGTTCAATGAAATTGTTTAAAAGAAACTGAAATGCAAAGTTAACGTTATTCAACTGCTCTCACGATTGGTTGCGTACATATTCCAATCAAATGTATGCATACTTTTATCATTTTTGAAAACAGCAAACATGTAAAACATCGACTATATCATTCTTTAGGATCATTACTGAAGAGTTCATGGAACTACATAAGAAAATAAGATACTTACATTTTTTCTTTAAAGGTACAATATCAAAGAAAATGAAGTGTCAAAATTTTCAATGTCAACACATATCTTGAAATATGTCATAAAACATGATGATTGGCAAGCAATGTTTTCTCAAATTTCCGTTCCTTATTTTGGAAAATATACCTTAAAAATGCAAAACAAATATGGAACTTACTTCGCCCGTTATCAGATAGTTGCAAACGGTAAGATGTTCAATGAAATTATTTAAAAGAAACTGAAATGCAAAGTTAACGTTATTAATGGTTGCGTACATATTCCAATCAAATGTATGCATACTTATCATTTTTCAAAACAGCTTATTGTAAAAAACGTTGAAGATATTTTTCTTTATGATTAGTACTGAAGGTGACACGAAACTACAGAAGAAGAAAGGATACTTATACCTTTTCTTAAAGCTACTCGCTCACAGTTGCCATTGAAAAAAAAAATTCAACAATGATAAACGAATACGTAAAATATAAAAGTTACGACCAGAAACAACAATATAAATAAATATCTAGGTAGGACGAAATTTTGAACGCTTTACAATTTGGTAGCGTATAATTTCAAATTTATAGATATTCTTCACAAGAATTCATACTTTAACCTTTTTATTTGACTATAAGCTATAAAATATGTTATTTTCAGAGAGTTTGATGAACTTTTTTTCCCACAAACATCTGAGAGCGAGCAGCTTTAAACAAATATCAGTTTCATTTCAATTTTTATATTTTTTAAACTGTATTTATGTATTGCATACTTTATTATATCATTGATTCCAATATGCGTTTTAGGAATAAGGTACTAATTGCAAATTATCCTGTTTTCTTCCTGGCAAAAGCATCGAGATAAAGTTTTTGGATAAATTGACATTTTGCAGGTGCTCCGGAGGATCCTAAAAACTTATTCTTTTCTGACGTCACTTACGATAGTGTAAAACTAGAGTGGACCTCTGGTTTTGATATGGGCTCTAGACAACAGTTCATAGTGGTAGAACTGACGGAAAGAAATACCTTTTACCGGGTAATCGACAGTTAACAATATTTGTAAAACCTCTTAAACTTTCTGTTTCATTTGTAGAAAATATTTCATTTCTAAAATAATGGAAGACCAATCGGTAGTATTGCGAGAACTGTAAGTTTATAATAGACATAGTAGTAAATGTAGTCCGTATTCCATTTCCGTCAAAAATTATGAAACACTGAGTCGCATATTTTGATGCAATTGTATAGTAGTTTCCATTATCAGCGGATGTTTTAAAGCTCTTTTGCAGATTTTTTTTGTGTTTCAAAACCTATTTACAAAGACCTTCTACTGCTTTATTTTAAAAGTCATATATGTGTAAAACAACCAGCCAAAGTAATAAAATGTGTGGCTATTCAAAAAAAATGACATTAAACATATATTTTAAATATGAAATTAACAGTACAGGATATGACAACACTTATTAATGCTAACTCCAAATGGCTGGCATTTTCATATGTTTTCAATTTCGATAAAAAAACTATCAAACAATTTCAGTATTCCGACAGTGTATACGACACTTCAACTAATCATGGTATAAATCAGAAGTGGACTTACGTATACACGGGATTGGAGAGTGATACCCGTTATAACGTGTCGATAGTGTCCAGGAATGATAGAGGCTTCATGTCATCGTTTGCCAAGCCATCCGTCGTATTCCGAACGAACAGTAAGTCTGTACCGCAACACCCCTTACTCACATCTACCAGTACAAATGTAATGAAAGTTTGTTTTCTTTATCTTCAGGCGTTTCCGTACAATCTGCGAACGTCGATGGAAAATTTAACAGCTCAATATTTAAATAATTATGATAAAACGCGTATACAGTGATATAAGCACATATCTGCCCAACTTCTTGATTACTAATTGGCTTATTGCCGTGCAACTGCTCACACCAGTATGTAGACCTAAAATGTAGTCATACATAGTAACGGGAATGTTGAGCATGGTACGTATACGGATGGTAAACATGTCTAAAATCGACGCATGGAGAAAAAGATAGAACTTTTAAATTCCCTTCCTTTTACTGTATTAACAAGTTATTAATGAAAATGTTAATGAAATGGTGATAAATTTCTTTTAGAGAATCCCAACATCATTGACTCTTACAAAACAAACGTTGGACTGATCGTTGGTATCGCTTCGGGTACTATTGGAATGATAGGAACGCTTGCATTCATCGTGTACATAGTTAAATACAGGAGACTCAGGACATCATGTAAGTATGGCGTACACATTTTTTCTTCATATTGTGCTGTTTGCAGTGATACGGTTATTGTTTTTTTTTTCTTACTTTAGTTAATTCATGCATTTAAAAGACACAGACGTTAAGCTTATTCTTTCGTTGTCGAGATTTCTTTCCTTAGAATAAACTTCTGCTAGTGCATTATGGGTAGTGGGTCGTGACTTTGGTGGAGATAAGACTCCAAAGGTGGAATGATATTTTGGCAACCTCATCATTGAACAATTTAACAAAACTCAGTACAATTGATTATTGTTAGCCGTTTTCGTGTTGAATTAAATATTGAAATAAGTATTTTTTCAAATTGATATTCCAGATACTGTGATAAACGAGAAGCCAAGAAAAATCTAACGTCTTCTTCATACTTAGAAAGTAATTGTGCAATATAAAAATTATACATATAAAATGACCTCAGTTGAACAATTGCATCAAAGGACACTGCTACAAAAAGAAGGAATAGTTTAACGGTATGCATAGGCCTCCGCCTGTCATTGTACAATTTGAAACTGTCTGATGTTTTACTCATGGATTGGAACATTCTTTTCATTTTGTGATAGAAACAGATTAAATCTCTCTCAAGACGATGACTAGAAAAGAAATCCGTAGGAACCCATAGCGAAGGCCCTTTTGTTTATATATAATATGTATGTCTCTGTATCGAAATATGTCATTGTCGCAATTAAATATGTTTAAACTAAACTTGTGTTAGTTCATATTTTACATTTTGTCCGTAACATGCACCAATGCTCAGTTGCTTTCAAGTCACAAGTTTTAAATGTTGTACAGTAAATCAGGTGTATAAGGGTTTCCTTACAACAGTTGCTTTGTGAAATATATCTGCGAATTCATGTTGTTGTGTATTATACCGTTTTTGACGAATTGTAAGTTGTAGCATACATTTAATACTGAACATAATACAGAAAACATAGAGTGAACAATGTATTTAAAATTTGTGTAAATACAAACAAAGTTCGAAGTTTTGTTGAATTTGGTTACGTATTTTTTTTTGCTTTGACGTTAGACATTTCTCTGAATAACTTAACCCCATTATAGATTTGTCAATGAAAACATGAGATTATCCCAACCATCAAACAAAATATGAGAGACTACACACTGGTTGAGCACTCATACTTAGAAAAATAAATATAATATAAACTTTCAAGTCTCCGCTCTTTTCTTTATAACACGGACCTATATACAATATGTGTATATAGGTCCGTGTTTATAATAACCCTAAGGGGAAAGGCAAGTCAGAAAGTACTATTTGACTTAAGATTGAAGAACTTGTTAAGAGGAACACATTGTTGAAAGAATTTCTAAAATCAGAGTATTAAATGTAAAAATATTGGGTTGAACATTTGAAAGGTAAGAGCTAAGAGGTTACCATTAAGTCTCTCAGTACAGAACTTTTATATCCCATGTCTTTTACTGTATTTAACAATTTTATCAACGGAAATTTTAAAGAACTGATTATAACTTCTTTTAGAGAATTCTAATAACATTGACTCTTCCAAAACAGACGTAGGACTGATAGCGGGTGCAACTTTGAGTACTATTGCAGTGATAGGAATGCTTGCATTCATCGTGTATAAAGTTAAATACAGGAGATCAGGATATCGTGTAAGTATGCGGTACAGATTTTCGCCATACACTGTGCTGCTTTTAAACGAAACTTGTAAGTATTTATTAATTAAAATTGTGTCCGTGAAATTCATCTGCATCTTTCGTATTTTAATGCAGATTCTGGTCAGCTACCGTCACTTCCATTTTATTCTTTATCTCATAATTGCTCTAAATAGGTCTCAAGAGCAAAAATTTTTAAAACAGGCAATATTGCTTAACGTGCTAACGTATATCTAGGTAATGTTGAAACTTAAAAGCAGATACAATAGATATAGATTATCAAAATTTGAACACTCTTAATGTCACATTTAATGTCAAGTAAGTCTAATTAAAGTTATCTGTTTGTTTGCCTCATGAAATTGGGTTGAGTTTGAAACTAGTTTATGTCGACTAAATAGATAGGTCACAAAGTGATAATTTATGAAAACTTTGTAAACACGGTACACGTTATATTAGCCTACTTTTTGTCAACTTTAGTTAGATTGGTTATCTTGACAAGTCATGTTACAAACTTGGTATAGAAATTTCAAACAATTTCATCAGGCTTACAAAATATCGTAAAGAACTTCTGGGTCGCATCCTCAAGAGATGTAGATATGTTATTCAATGTAACTGGAAAAAAAAACAACATGCATTAGTGATAATTGAAGATGGTGTTTGCAATGGTGTTGGAACCGCGTATCTTTCAGATGATTGTCAGTTTTTGGCAAGATTGGTCCCAAAATGTTTACACCAGACCAAAACTTCTGAATATTTTCGGAAAGCTTTTGACACGTTTTCGGGGAAACACTACAAACTTTCTCAGGAGAATTGTGACCATGGGAGAGGCAACGTTATAGTTTTAGTACTCTGGATTGTAAGAGTGTTATGATGTTAGGTTATTTTAAGAGTACTTTGCTAATGAATTACGAGAGCATAAGGAAAACATAAAGGAATCCTGCAAATTGTCTCGTTTTTGTTAAGGCGTTTATCAGCAGGAGAGGATAGCAGGTTTCCGTTTATTTCAGGATAATCCTTTGTACTTTACGAGAATCATTGCAAAAGCTAAAAAAATCATCAGCAGGAGAGGATAGCAGGTTTCCGTTTATTTCAGGATAATGCACTTGTATCCACCCCAAAAGTTTCTGTAGCTGGAGCAGCTGAGTCTGGCTCTGAACTTAATATCTCCCGTAATCACCGAGTCACGCTCAAATTTTACCTCTTTTTTCTGACTCAAATCCTAACAAGTGTGAGGCATTCTGATCGTGATATTGACGTTATTGGCGCACTTGACGCCTTTTTTGGTGGATCAGGAAAAAACCTTCTTTCGAGTCGCATTGTTAAATTGAAGCATCGCTGGAACAATTGCAATTGGTAACAAGGGGTATTGTCTTCAAATAAAGTAATACAGTTTTGAAAAAAAACTTTAATACCATGCTAAGCCAATGGCAGTTAGAGGTACCATCGTATATTAATCATTCATAATCTTGACTGCAACTGTCAAACGTGTAAAAGAAGACAAAATGGAGATACAAAAGATAAAAATGCACTCAAAAATACCCTAGAACTTACAAAATGGCTTAATTTTATTTTCAAATTTCCTCATTTATCATCACACAATTTTATTTCAAAAATTAAAAAAATCTTACTTGTTTACTTTACATCTGCTGAAATGGATATTTCCCAGGGCCCTGAAACATACTAATACTTTACTAACAATAAAAAGTTACGCATGCACTCATGACAGTAGTTGTATGAGTTTACCACTCGTTCACACCGTAGTTTTGGTCATTTTCACAAGCTGGCAGTTTACCTAACAATCGTTCCTTTGGAAGAACCAGTACTAAACTCCTATCCTCCGCAAGAAACTGACATCAAGAAGAGACATGGTTGGTAGCAGGGCTCGAAGCCATAACCCTCAATCTATGAGAGGTTACAGTGATGTCAATTCAGCGACTCGAATCACTCTACTACGGAGGCGGATACTCTTGATTGTGCTTGCCATTCCTTTTCCAATTGGAATAAACATGATTCTAATTGAATTTCACTTAATAGTTCTTCCAAAACGTTTGCAGATGTATTATTAAGTTTTGTCGATTAACATGGCATTTAACTCAACCTCCAAGTCATAAATATTTACTGTATATAATGATTGAACAAACTTATTATGTAATTTACATTCACTGTCCCATGTGGGTTTCAAAAGCACAGTATCCCCAGGTACAACATTATCAGGCATGTCATTTGTATCAGTTGCAATTCGTGGATTACAAACAAATATCTAAAACAACATGAATGCAACAATTTACATCGGAGTAAATAGGGTCAAAGTCTAAGATTTCAAAATGTCTTACATGTGGAAATTCACATGGAGACAACAGCATATAATCAGTAAGACAAAAGTTACTAAAACTATTTGTTTCCCAATGTATCTGTCTTTAGCTCAGCGCCCATTGACTATAAACAAACCTGCAGATCTACACATGTATATATCAATCAAATACCATAGTTGTTAGCTCTATTCTCGTCAGAATATCTTTCAAGGGGACAACTCCGGCTACTTACAGAAAAAAGTTACTAGCAATCCTATCAGAATTTACATAAGCAATATATATGGATCAGTCTCCGTGAAGTCGCACAGACATTCGCTTTTAGCGTTTAAGACACAACACAAAGGTAGCATCATAATACTGAGCAGATAATTCAACGATATTTTCTTCAATCATATATCAATTGAAGTATGTATCGTACCTTTGTGTGTTATATATACAATACTAATCATATTATTAGTATATTTTCATTAAAACCAAAGGCAATTTTCATTTAATAGTCCCAATACAGTGATGGAATCTACAATTGTATTCTTTATGAACATTCTAACCACCCCTGCTATTCTCTTTAAAGTTTCCGTATTAAAAGTATACCCTACCAATTTAGGGTCATCAAAAGCATCACACTTTGTTTCAGTAAAACAAATTATGTTCAAAACATTTACAAATTCTGTGAAATTTCACATGAAGTAAAAGGAGAAAATTCAGTGTTCTTGGAGTAGCTTCCCTTGATCGAATATAGGTTGCGATTTGAACTTTTCCGGAAAATCTAATATTGATTTGGTAAGGGTTGATCATATAATTATTATTCAATTTTACAATATTACACACTGTATTAGATCAATTGCGCACATGATACGAAACAGGTAGAGCTAATACAAAGCATAACTGAGCCAGTATGAGAAAAGCAGGGCCAATACGAGAAAACAGGGCCAATATGGAATTCAAGCATTCTCATTGGTTTAAAAGAGATGACCAATACGGAGAAGTCACTTCCGTTAGATTTTTAAACGACGCCATTTTGTTTTTAGACTCCTACTGATACCTTATTTTACTAAGTTAAATACAAATAAAATTGTTATTGTTACAAGGACATTTATTTTCTTGTTTTTTTAGCCAATAGTGTAAAGTTGAATAGTAAAATTATCATTAATCAAGTGATTTCATATTGGCCTTGTTATTTGTTCTCGGGCAAATAAAGAGGCGAATATGAAATCACTTGATTAATAACATTATATTATATTTCATTGAGGAAAGGGTACTTGTTAATCATCTTTTTAGATATTATTGACATTTTGCTTCAATAAAGATTGTGCGCACGTAGAAGAGTTAGGTGATCTATTATTAGTGTGACGGGGATAGAATTGACCAAGTGTCTGTGTTTCAATGTGAGCAAACTTGCTTTGGTAAATAAAGGATAGGGTGTACTATATGTTATAGCACTAGAAACTTGCCGCTCTCCAAAAGTCAAAGCACTGAGAGTACTGGAAAACTATGGCATATAAACAGAATTTGAATTGGGTCTGTAAAAAAATAGGTATTGTACAATTCAAAGTTTGCCATTATTTTTTACTAATAACGCGTAATTTGAGTAGTCAGTATTTATTCATGACGTAAATAGTGTTTTAACAGTCGTAACATTATTTATTCATAAGATATTTCAGCACATATTATATCGATTAAAAGCTTATGAAACATACAATCTATTTTGTTGGTAATTTTGCAACTATT
>JAUMHA010012455.1:1641-20879 GCA_032359765.1 Saxidomus gigantea
CCCCCCCCCTCACGTGTTTTACAAAGACGTATATAGGAAAACCTATTTGGTACAAAATAGTTGTATAACATTGTCTAGTGATCTTCCACCAGGCTAGTGGACTTGTACCAAGACCTCTTGTCTTCTTTATTTACATGTATGTATATATTTGTGAACTATGCACGATGACATTAAGTAGGTATTTAATCGAAAGGATAACCCGAAGCTGTGACTCAATGTTGGAAATCTTCCTCCAGTCGCAAACACAGAGCAGAAGACAGGCAAAATCAAAGAGCATGCTTCTTATGACTAACCAGATAAGACGAAAATGAAATTCAGAGAGGACAAGAGAAAGCCTTGTTCTTTCTATTACGAATATTTTTCTGTCCATTTTAGCTCTACCGGACGAAGTCCAGCAGAGCTTACGCCATGGTGATATGTCCGTTGTCTGTCCCGTCTGTCCAAACACTTTTCCAGATAACAGTCTGAAGGTCACAATTTTCATATGACTTCCATGAAAGTTGCTAAGAAGGTTGCCTGTAACCTGTAGATGATCCTATTTTTTTCCAGGTCAGTGGGTCAAAGGTCTAGGTCACAGTGACATCCAACAGCTTTTCCTTGATAACACTACAGGTCACAATTTTCATTCAACTTTAACCAGACTTGCTCTAAAGGTTGTCTGCAACATGTCGATGATCCCTCTTTTTGGGAGGTCAGTAGGTTAAAGTTCAATATTACAGTGACCTCCGCTAGCCTTTCCATGTTTACGCTCTACAGGTCATTAATTTCATTCATTTTCATTAAACTTGGTCAGAATGTTGGTCACTGTGAACCAAACTTTGATAATTTTACGCTCAATATGTTGAGATCTACCTAACCCACAATCTTCAAAGTTCATAGGAGTATTGGTCTTACTGAGTAGACTATTCCTCCTGGGTTGTTTCTTTGAGTCAGTGGGTCACAAGTCAAGGTCACAGTGACCCGAACTTTGAAAACCGTTCCCGCTAAGTATTTTGAGAACTATATAACCCACAGTCTTCCAACTTCATATGATTAATTGTCTTACTGAGTAGATGATTTCTACTGTTTTTGAGGTCAGTAAATTAAAGGTCAAGGTTACAGTGACCTCTGTAAGCTTTTCCTTGATAACACTTTACAGGTCACAATTTTCATTTGACCTTCATGACACTTGCTCAGAATGTTGCATGCAACCAGTGGACGATCCCTATTGGTCCAATGGTCAGTTGGTCAAGATCACAGTCACCCGAAGTTTGAAAATCATTTCCGTTCTATGTTTTGAATCTAATCAACAACAATCTTCAAACTTCATAGGATGATTGATCTTACTGAGAAGATGATCCCTGCTTATTTGGTCAGTGGATCAAGGTCAAGGACCTCTGTAAGTTCATGCATGATAACACACTAAAATATTTTAACAAACCTTACGCAGAACATTTCAGTCAGTCATGTGTGTCCAGTAAAGCAATACTGAACATTTTGGCATCTAGTTGTTCATAGTTTCGTTGAAATGTCCTTCTGTTACTCGAAATTCTTATGAAGCCTCAAACTAATAAAATATTAAAGGTTTCGCCACAATTATTTTCTTTTTTACTGGTTTTGTTTTTAAACTGTCCATATTTGCCACATCCTCTTAAGTAATATTCTTTTCAATGAATGATCACAGAATGTAGACCCGAAAGTTTCACAACGGAAGTAAATCTGATTGTCATCGTGTTGCTGATAACTTTGTTGGTATTTAGATACTACTATCCTAGTCCAGGGTAAAAGATGTGGGTTGATATGTTGAAATACTACCAATATGGCCTGCTCACTCGAAAGTTTCGACAGTTGGTAATGTCTTTTGTTTGCATTCTGATGGGGCTCTGTAGTTCGGACAGCAGAATGAGACATCTACCCAAGATAAGTAATTAAACTTAGACTCGTTTGTTTTCTATGGCTTCAACCTAGTGTACTTTCAATCGATCGTACACCTTTAATAATTTGATTATTTAAATATGAATCTTTGTAATCTGAGAATGTGCTTATCATGAACATAACTCCAAAACTGTTCAACGGATTGACTTGATGTTTCACACAGTTGTAGAGGACAAAAGGAAGTGCAGTGTCAAAATCACTCTGCTTTACATTAATTTTAATAGTTATGGAGTGTAGTCCGGCGACCATCATCCGTCGTCTACATTTCATTTAAAAGCTCTTCCTGTCTGAACCTGCATGTCAGACCCCTATCGAACGTACTCTGTAATATCATTGCATAGACCTTTTTCGAAAATTGGAAATCGTGACAAGTGCCTATGTTACTAAAAATAATCTTAATTGGCTTCATCTCATGAACCAACTGCTGGAATGTCGCAAAAATTACTCTGAAACATCCTTGCACTGACTCCTTGCTGAAAGTTAGAAATAGTTCTGGTTCACTTCAGAGAATGGCATATGTTGCTTAAACAGGACGGCTTCTTAAAGTTACTTAACTTGATCCGTAGCATCCTTGCATGGATGCAATAGAAAATCGCTTAATGTTGTTTCTTCTCGTGAACCAAATTGATCCTTTTCAGAAAACAGGAAATGGTAACGGTTTACTTTAGATAAGGCCTGAGACTGTTGTTTAATAGAAAAGTCTTTAAACGGCTGCTACACAAAACCATTGCTTCTTATGCCACCTAGATTGATGTTAAAAATATTAAAATAGCATCCTTACAATAACCTCTTTTGAAATCAGGAAAAGGTTCAGGTCCAATACACATAAGTACCACCTTTACTATAAATAGAACAAGAGCTGCTTGGATATAGTTCTTGTGTATTGCACAAACATGCATTGCAAAATTTACCAGTACACAACGTTTTGTATAAATACATTGCATATTGACGCAAGGTGATTTGACAGAAACTTTGCAAGAATTAAAGGAACATCATTCACAAATAAAGTAATTGACGGTTATAAATTCCACTTAATGTCCTCTCTCATTGTATATAATTTGAACGAATTTCTGTCACTTCTTTTAGATTTAGAGGGAGATAATTCAAACATTAGGCAAGACATTGTGCGCTATCACCGTATGAAGTGGCTTGTGAAAAAAATTCCCTATTATACTGTTGCAGTTATTCCCCGGACAAGAAAAATCTATAATTATAAAAATATGGCAATATAAGATAAGGTACCGAAAGGGCATAGTTAAAAATATGCAATGTAGAGTTATGTTTTTTACACTGTACTTCCCTTCAATGTCCCCGCTCATTGTATGTTTCTACAGTACTTGAAGAGTTACGCTCCGAACAAAAATGTAACAAAGGGACACTGCAATTCTTTGTAATTGTAGTTAGAGTTCAAGACATTCCTGTTGGTTGTAAATACGTCGGGAGACTTACATGTACCATAATAGCTTATCTTAGTACATGTATATTAGTTTATTAATTTATTTTAGCTCGATTGTGAAGAAAGCTTGTAGCTTATCGAGTCACTCTCGAGTCCGCTTCCTGGAAAAACCAGTACTGGTGTCATATGAGGAGGTACGGTCGTGACCTTGGTAAGGGTCGAACCCGCAACCTCCGGAATGAGCGGCAGACACCTAAACCTCTACACCACCGATCCCCTTCAGCTTATCTTACAGAGCCTTGATATTATCTTTTCTTTAACCAGTTTTCAATCCTTGCTAAAACATTTTGGATATCATATAATACGCATAATAGTGTCTTTGTTATATCGCAAATCTAACTGTGAATCTTACATATCAGTGGGAAACTATATAGAATGTTTGTAAAATGACGGGTCATTGTATATTTTATTTCCAAATGTTGGTATCCCATTTTGTAGTCGGAGACATTTCTGTTTATAAAGTTACCAGTATATAACGTATAACTATACGGAGCTCGTCTAAAAATCATAGTCAGGAATTTTATTACAACACGAAGGTTAGTTGTTTTGATTTATATTTGTTCGTAAAATCTTTGTTTCGTTTACGATGGCTTTAACACATTATATAAATATCAATGTCGAGTTAATTTAGTATTTCACATATGTACAGAAGGGAGGTTCACATTAATTGTTCCAGGGAATTGCAGATATCCTTGTTATCTGTCAGAAAGTTTTGGGCTTGGGGCTTGAACTAATGACCTTTAATCAACGATAGTTTTTCTTTATCTACATGTATATCTATCTTTATATTGTTTATGTGTTTTGAATTCTTATGTCAAGCTATTTGTCAAAATGTATCCCACTTCACTGATTTATTTGACAAAACGCTTATTTTTACACAATCATATATTCAATGGCGTTGTACAATGCATTGTTAAAAATAAACCCGACTCATATGTTACAATTATAGTATGATTTGGTGTCACCTGTATAATGAGTGACCCTGACTGTAACTGCCATCCTCATGCACAACGGACAGAAATCCCTGTTTAATGATCCTGCATATAGCGCGACTCCGTCTAACGCGGTCCTTGGTCTGCTAAAAAGACACAAAGTTACGATATAACGGCCACTATCAAAATGCCAAATGTCACACAGGGTGAATTACTTAATTATGCTTTTTTCAACAATATGACAACAAATCTCAATCGTAATGTTAAATACTGGGTATATAGTTATTTAAAGGAGTTATATCACACCTTCATGTGGGATTTCTTATCGGGAAGTTTTGAAAGAATAGGTAAATGGTTTGTATGAATAAAACTTTCATTATGATCTAGATAATTTGCTCACCATCAGATTTTACGACGTTTATGAATTTGACAGATTGAAATTTTCTTGTAATTATTTAGTAACTGTACTTGTACGTAATTGTTATATTTAAACAATCTTTTAAAGTATATAATCATGTTTATTTTTAAACCTGCTTTATTCTTTTGACAGTACAACAGTCGTATTGTAAATGTGACACTTGTTTAATTTTTAGAATATGCATACTGATGTATTAAAAAGATTAAAATGACTGAATACTTGTGCGCAGTGAGAAATAATAGAAGTCAGTCTTATTCTGATTTGTTACCAAACATTATCCCTGAATGTGGAAACCATGATATAGCAGTCACTTTGATTCAGTTCCTTTAGGAATTGCTATGGACATGTTAAACTGTATAATGTAACATGACATTTTTTCACAACGTTTTTTATATTCGCCATTTTCTGTTATGAGTCGCGAATTGAAACAAAAAGGTGAACTTGTGAAGATACGATCATTTCAACGAAGTTTGACGGGAACGGACGAAACACAGTCCCTGAAAATGAGTTATATAATCGGAAAACTAATAAATAAAAAAGAATTCATTTTTCTAATGTATATACTACATGTATAAATAATGATAAATATTAAACATCTCTACGTTATAATAAGGACTTGAAACAAGTTGTTTCTTGTATCATAAATGTTCATGCAGAGTGTATTATCTATAATTTCAACAAAGTTTAAAAATATGTTATTTGATTGGGGTACGTCGTTTGGCCGGCAGGCTGGCACGCGGCATCAAACAGGCGGTTTCCGCTCCATAACATAACTAAGAAATCGGGTATTTTTATATATTGTCCGATTAAATGTTAGTCTCAATGTTCCACATGATTAACTACAATGTACTTAAAGTTCTCGAAATTGAATGCTACTTTCATTCCGCTCCTTTGGCTTTAGAATAATAACTGCATAGTCATTTTAGAAATAGTTTTTAAATTATTTATCCAAAATTCGTGGTAAACGCCTAAAGTTCCAAAGGCTCTAAACAATGTCTGTTTCCTAATGCTTTTATATTTCCCCTCCATATATGGGCAGTAGCACCATAAGCCTGTCCTCACTTTCCAAATAGCATACTAAATCAAACATATAACATTTCCATGCTACATGATAGGTTACCCAAATGATTTAGACCATGCCTTTCTTCTCTTCTTGTTAAAACAGACGCACTTAGATTAACAAGGGTAGAAGTGAGTGCAAAAATCAGGGCCCAATTATAATCTTACTCTATGAAAGTAATGAATGAAACTCGATAATACTGCAAGTAAAATACATATACTTCTAACCTGACAACGCAACAGTATTGCCATGGGTAGCTTATATGAATATTATCTTTGGATTGCATTTTTGGTCCCTGAGGTCAAGGTCAAGGTCGATGTTTCTAAAAATATAAAGTCTGATGACAGACTAACCAGAGTTTTACCAGGTCTATGCAAAAATTGCAAAAAAAAGATAATAGTATACAACCTAAACCACTGTTTGTAGTTCATGTGGCACAAAGTGCAAGGATGAGCTATTAAAGTCACCGTCCAGCGTCCGTCATACGTCGTCGAACGTTCGTCCGTCCACCATTTCATTCAAACGACATCTCCTGTGAAACCACTAAACCATAACAGAAAAAAACTTTAAAATCTTCTACTCCAACCCAACACGGCCTAGAGCTTAGATATTTGGTGTGTGGCACTGTCTAGTAGTTCTCTAACAAGTTTATTCAAATTATGTTTCTATGGTTAAATTGGCCCCTACGGGGATCATATGCTTAACATAGAAGTATATAGTAAAATCTAACAAA
The DNA here is from genome assembly GCA_032359765.1 of Saxidomus gigantea. Classification (NCBI taxonomy): domain Eukaryota; kingdom Metazoa; phylum Mollusca; class Bivalvia; order Venerida; family Veneridae; genus Saxidomus; species Saxidomus gigantea. Next base: position 8,155 of record JAUMHA010012455.1, read on the forward strand.
AACTTCTTGTCAGACACTGTAAGGTCCAGAACTTAGATATCTGGTATGTAGAATAGATTGGTTGTCCTATATCAAGTTAGTTCAAAGCATAACTCTGTGATCATAATTTGCCCCAACCCAGGGATCATTTGTTATAATTATATTGACTTGTTTAAGAGAAAATAATTTAGCAATCTTCTTGTTTAAAACCAAAAGGCATAGAACTTAGATAGCAGGTATGTAGCATCATCTAGTTGTCCTCTACCTAGAATGTTCAAAGCATGCACATTGTATCAAAATTGGCTCTGCACTACGGATGACTTGTTCTATGTAGACTTATGTAAGACAATACTAAAAGAAATAGTTTGTCCAAAATCATGAGGCCCAGCGCTTAGATAGCTGTTATGTAGTATTGCCTAGTGGTCCTCTACTAAGAATGTAAATATTGTGCCCATGGTGTAAAACGTAGCTATACGCGTGGGTCATTACTTTACAAAGACTTATATACATGTATGATGTTTCTTGAAAATCTTCTTCTCCCTTCGTGCAATCTGAAGCCTAGGTAATTGGCATGTAGCTAGAGGTCCTCCTTGTAATTTGCTGTACATTTGCCTCTTGGTCAAAATTGGCCCCGCCTTTTTTACCTAAGTTTTACGGATACAATGTTTTGTACTTTTACTTTGTTTTCTGTGACGATGTTGTTGATCTTGTATTATAGGCAATGTTAGCAAGGTTAGCGATATAGGGCTATCATTGGGCATTAGACCACAGTTATTTTCTGTTGGTTGGCTATATGCAGAAGCTGGTCCAGGAAAAAAGTGCCACTTGGCTTGATATTATTGAATTTTTCAATTACAGAGGTGAGATAAATGGTATATCTGGTCAGAGTATACCTGAAATAGTTGGTAAATGTGCATTTTGTTTCAGTTTTTATGTCAGAATGTATTCAGTGACTTCTTGTTAACATTAGTGATCCTGCATGGTTCCGGCCATTTTCAGGTATTATTCATTTGCATGAAATTTGACTTCAAATAGTGAAAAAAGGCTGGTCAACCTCTAGTTTTCTGCTGCTGGAATTTTTCTCTCTTGGATGATGCTATTCAGAACAGGTTTGTATTTTGAGTTTGGGGTGTCAGCAGCAAGTTTGTCATCTGGCATCATGTTTATATATAACATAAAACAACTCTGGTCTAAGGCCTAATGAAGGCGGGAAGTTTGAAAAGGATTAAATCTGATTGAAATTGAATAACTTGTTTCTTTTGAAAATATTTCAATGAAACTTGGTCATAGTGCCGAGAGATATTGTAAGAATATGTGAAATGCAGTGATTATATATAATTTTGTATTTTCTTTATATTATTTCTTATGATATGATAGAAATATATATTTAAGTAAAAGTTGGGAAATGACTACTTTCACTTTAACATGTCATTTAAAATTAGCTCAGAAGTAATTTTTAGTGTGACATATAGCTACACTTGTATCTGAGGGTACAAATGGAGGGCTATTTAATAAAAACATATAGCGAAACAAATGAAAAAATCAAGACAGGGTCGTCGCAAAGAGCAGTCGGTGGGATATGCGGTATTACTCATAGATCAACTTTCTAAGATGCAGAGCTGCCTATTACACATACTAGTGATCTCCGATATTTGGTCTGCCACATTATCTTATCAGTGACCTAGTTGCGTAGGTGCATTTTAATTATGTCAGTTTTCTTCTGATGATGAATGAGCGTGTAGACCGACAAGGTAATTTTCATGATTTGTTTACTATTTTGCTTTAAATTGTCCGCTATGTTCTTTTATCAGCACCAATTCATGCTATGAGGTGTAAACATGTAGTATTTGATGACTTTTTATTTTTCAGTGACAGTGTTATCAGTCTGTACTTTTCATACAGGCAGCCGCAGTGAATGGAAGCTTGTGGAATTTCACTGAAAACACTCTTCTGATGCAAGTTCAGACTTAAGTTAATGTTTTTAGTTGACAGTTCAGTTATATTTATTTATAAATGACATTAAAATGATAATATTTTCTTGCGAAATCAGTCAGTTCGCATTTATTTGGCTTAGGATAATTTTTCATTCAGGCAGCCGCGGAGAATGGAAGCTTGTAAAATTTCACTCAAAACACTCTTCCATTGCAAATAAAGACTTAAGTAAATGTTTCATTTTATTTATTCTGATTTATAAATGACATTGAAAATAATACCAGTAATACTTTCAACATTTAGACTCATAGAAATCTCACAAAGCATCATGTGTAGCATATAAGCAATTTGAAGTAAGCCGCAGTGATTAAAGAAATAATTCAGTCAAGTAAGCCCAAACCTGTGAATTAACATGGTTCATTGTAGAATGTGTTTTCTTGTATTGCAGATGTGCTGAAATGTTCAAGCCCTTTGACAGCAGTTTATGCTTCACATCTACCATTATTATGCAGGGTTTGTTTTGTTATTCCACACTTTCTTGTATTTGACCGAGGGCATGGGGTGCTTCTGGAAGAGATGAACTCCCATGTACCTACATTTTAGCTCTCTCTACAATACTTCTGTTAAGCTGGTGAATAGTGGATGCAGGGCGGTCATGTGCATTTACTGTACAATCATTATTTATTCACAGATATACGTTGATGGACCTGTTCTCGGCTTTGCATTTCTGTTGCAGTTACACTCGTATTTATCTTCACAATTATAGAATATTAACTGATTATCAATCTCTTCTGCGTACAGGTTAGTAATATAGTGACTAGCAAGGAATAAGGAGCAGTTTCATCAACTGTTTGTGACTGACTGCGGCACACTGGTACAAGTAACAATTGCACTGAATAACAGCTCACTGCACTGTCAAGGTTTTACAAGTATTGATATAGCTGGACTGAGGATACTGAGGTCAAATATCATCTGGGCTTGAGCTACCAAGACTTCATTCAGTACTTTCTGGCTGGAATTTGGATGTATTCCTGTTTGTGTCACCTGTCACAGGTATGCAATAGTGGTGAATAGTGCTAAAAGTAGCTATAACTGAGGACCTTTATTTATACTCACAATGGCATCACTGCAGTACCAGATGTTCTCTTGAAACAGAAGTTTGAGATTGGAGTCTTGTGATGACCATTACATCTGACACCCTATCTTGGGAATGATGTCTATTTAGCCGGTTTGATAATTTTCTCAAGTGTTGTATGGAGTCCTTTTCTACTACCCGTACCCTTGGAACTAGGTGGCCTAAACATATCAATGAGCCATCGTGTAAATTGGGAGATCGTAGCCTTTCAGAAGAACTAATATTAATAGTATTTCACTTACAATGTATTAGAAATAATATAATACAACAATGAATAGTTTGCAACATGTCATTTTTAACACGTATGAGGTAGTAATCTTTTTTTTATATAATATTCATTCAGAAAAAAATCCTTCAAATAAAAAAGTTATAGCAGTCTACTTTTAGGATTTCATAATTCGGTTAAGCAGCAGTCTGCCTTGAGAGCTGAATATACTGGTCTTAGTGAAAAGGCAATGACTGCACTAGTATTAACATGTATGATTCAGACTTCAGAAATTTGTTAACACCCTAGATATCATGCTAGTTTGACTTTAGCTTGCCATTTGAAATAAGCCCAGAGGTAGCTTTTGGTATGAAGTAAAGATTATTTGTATCTTGGAATGCAAATGGAGGGATATTTGAAAAAAGGTACACCAAAACAAATGTCGCGAAAAGCAATCGATATGTGGTATTACTCAAAGACCAACTACCTAGATTATGTGATGCACATTAAGCTTACTAGTAAACCTTGATACTTGGTCTGCCACCTTATTTTATCGGTGGACCAAGTTGCGTAGGTGTATCTCACTTATTTAATCTGTGGAACATTTGATCTATGTGACCGATATTGCCAACACTGAGAGACTGAAATGTCTGAACCGGAGGAAATTTTTAGGCCAAAGGGTCGTCTGCTGCTTCGATGTAAGTATTTGCAAAGTTCTAGACAAGTATATAAGATGCCGAAGGCAGTTTTCTTCTGCATGATGATAGGTGAGCGTGAAGACCGACGATTCTGGTCAAGGTAATTTCCATTGTTTAAAATTTTTAATTTAATATACTCTGATATTTTCTTTTATCTACAGCCATTCATGTTATGAGGTGATAATATATAGTATTTGGTGATTTGGTGACTTTTTATTGTCCAATGACAATGCGTTTCTTGTGAAATCAGTCAGCTCACATGTCTTGGCTTGCGATTGTTTCATACAGGCAGCCGCGGAGCATGGAGAACTGTGGAATTTCACTGAAAGCACTCTTCTACTGCAAATAAAGACTTAAGTTAATGTTTTCTTTATTTTGATTTATAAATGACATAAATTTATACTCACAGTAATCTTACAAAGCATGGTGTAAAGCACATAAGCAATTTGAAGTAATCCGCAGTGATTAAACTCATAATTCAGTGCCGGACAATGCTTTGCCCATCGTTTTCGTAAACTTATTTTACTTGTTTTCAATGAAAATGCACTACAATGTATTTAGATACTTAAATACAGTTCAATTGAGGTAAGTATGACCCTCCCCCGAATACAAAGTGTTGGGGATAATAAACTGGATCCCTTCTCGGCATTGCATTTCTGCATGTTGGTGCCAATTTTCAGTTGCATATTTATCTTACCATAATACCAAACATTAAATGTTTGTCACTCTCTTCCGGCACAGGTTAGTGATACAGTCGCTAGCCAGGAATAAGGAATAGTTTCATCGGCAGCTTGTGACCGACTGCGGCACATTGGTACGAGTAACAATTACACTTGGAGCAGTCCCCTAAATAGCAACTCACTGCGGTTACTGGGATACCTCAAATAGGTATGCGGTAGTCCTGAATTGTGCAAAAATAATAGACAATAGCATCAGTGTTGTACGATTACTTTGTAAGTTATAATTACAACAGGAAAGAAGGGGTAGAGATATGCATATTTTATTTTTGCATATAAGCAGCGAGATGAATCGGTAATTTATTTCCATAAAATGGAGACAAAATGGAGACCAGCATAGTGGTTTTATGCTATGTCACTTTAAAAGTGAGAAAAGGGGTTTGCGAAAAATGGCCTTAAGAGGTGCTTTAAAACGTATTAAGTAAGAAACTCGATTCTATACTCTCTTCAAGCGGGTTTCAACAATATATAACTAGTTGAAGATAGACTATCTATAAAGTTAATACTTGTGTTTTTAGACATCTTGTCAAAATTTCGCATTTAGTACATTTCTTTTAAGCTTCTGAACAAGGGCTACGATCGAAATGGAAAATGACTCGACCAATTATTCAATTGTTTTGTATTCAGAAAATGGAACAGGTTGTCTCTAGAATTAACTTTGCACATATAAAGTATGCAGACAGCAACATACTATTTTATATCTAATTCAAATTTTCCACATAATGTTATGCCCCAAAAGGTGAGCATTTTAGAATCGCACCGTCCGTCCTTATAATTTTGTTTGTGTCCGGGCTGTAACGCTGTCATGCATGGAAGGATTTGAAAATAACTTGGCACACATGTTCAGCACATTAAGACGACGTGTCGCGTTTATGATAGACAGCTCTTGTTCTGTCTGTTATAGTTGCTTTTATTTAAAGGCGTTTTTGGCTGTTATAAACACCAATAGCGTGTATTGCATACTGTTTCATTAATAAACAGCTATCGAACGAATTGATAAAGGAAAACAGTGACATGTAGCGATCTCATGCTTAAGGCGGAGGGATATTAATTTGGCACTGTCCTTACGTAAGTCAAACTTAAAGACAAGTCTACAAATGGTAGAAAAGTTTACCACTGTGGGCGATTTTATTTCATTTTACTTCATTCCAACATTTTTTCAAATATAGATTATTCCTTAGAAGATGAAGCACCATTCGGGGGGATTGCATTGTACTCTTATAGACTCTAGGGATACCAAAATCGGTATTCGGATATTCAGTCAGCCTTCCGAACGAATATCCAGATATTCGGTCGCTGTATGTAATAATCTGATACGTTTTAGCTTGACTTTTCGAAGAAAAGGGGAGCTAACTCACCTCGGCGTCGGCGTTGGTGTCATACCTTGGTTAAGTTTTTCGTACCACCCGATTTTATTTCAAAACCATTAGAGGTATTTCGTTGAAACTTACCACCATAACCTCCATCAACAGACAAGAGTACAGGACTCTTTCAAGGTTTTTGTCAGAATTATGGCCCTTTTAGACTTAGAAAATAACCTTTTGAGATATTGCTGTGAAACTTGGAATACTTGTTTGCATCATTACTCTATCTGTAGACAAGAAAAGGTAACTCTGTTTTGTTTTAAAATTAAGGCCCTTTATCGACTAAGAATCTAGGTTAAGTTGTTTGTACCAATCCACTTTTTGACTGAACTGTTTGAGATATTACTTTGAAAGTTGGTATACTTGTTAACCATTATGATCCCCAAATGTAGGCAGGAAAAGGTAACTCTGTCAAGGATTTAATTTTAATTGTCCTTAGAAACTCAGTAAATTTGTTTATTCTTGTCTACTTGCTGACTTAATAATTTGAGAAATTACTTTGAAAGTATGAATAATTGTGTTCCATCGTGATACCTATCTGTAAGCAAGAGTAGATAACTCTGTGAAAATGTTTTTTGATTTGTATTTAGAAATTCCTAGTTAAAATCTTGTGTGCAACTGGCACTGTCATGCACATATATCATTAACCACTTAAAGTATAAATTAAAAACTTTGCAGCAGTTATATTCGGGGATATCAAAAGATTCTTTATAACTGCAGTGGCATGAATTAGCACTATGTCAAAAAGATGCCAAAAAGATAATTGGCCATGATTAGAATGTTTGTTCAACAATTTACACTCATTATAGACGGGCTAGAAATTGAATTTTATTTGTTTGCACAATTTCTTCTGTCTACGCTCAAGATTGACCACAGAAAGTGTCACCACCATGATACCTGTGTATTGTAAACTAACACTTGATCGGCTGTAATTGGAATTAAATATTACCATGAAAACAATACATAAATGTTCTGGTTTGTTATTAAAATTCATTTTTGGTGCGGTTTTTTGCCACATTTACCGAATACTCGGCTACATATATAGGATCCGGATATTCGTTGCCATGCCTCATAGAAACTCGAGAAATACTGATCAGCATGAAATTTAACTTGGTCATGTTATAATGACCATAAAGCAAAACTACTAACAGGAACTTCGTCATTAAGCAGGAAATTTATACAAACTGAAATAATATTTATGATATAATAATGTTTAAAAATGACGGATGAGTAGATTACGTGAAATAGTTTCGCGCAAACCACTTATTAAGTTGATATCACCGATATATTATTTAATAAGGCGGATTAGTAGATAACGCGAAATATTTTCGGGTTCTCTTCTTATCCGCCATTCTAAAATATAGCAAATAAGAAGATAACGGGAAATATTTTCGTAATTTACACTTATTAAGTGGTTAACGCAAAATATTTCCGGTTATCTACTTACCTGCCATTTTGAAATATGGCGGATAAGAAGATAACGCAAAATATTTTCTTCATATACACTTATCATTTAATATGGAGGACAAGTAGATAACTCGGAATATTTTCATGATATCCACTTATTAAGTGGTTAATGCGAACATATTTTGCGTGATCTACTTATCCACCATTTAAACTATGGCAGATTACATGTAGTAGATAACGCAAAATAGTTTCGTGATATCCACTTATAAGGTGGTTAGTAGTGGCAGATGTGAGCTGGAAGGACACAATTTGTGTTACGATATTTATCTAACCTGTAAATGTTTCGCGATAATATAACTAGATAACCAGACAAATACCACAGATATTAAGTTGTCATCTAGATAATTACATGTAACTAGAAAGCCAGTTAACTAACGCGTGGCAGTAATATGCTACCATACAATATAGCCTTGTCACAGATGACAGGAATTTTTGTTTTGAGCAATTCTGATGAGACTGTGATATTCATACTATATATCAGAACTCTAGCAGACACATTTTATCAAAAAGAATCAAACATTGATTGAACGCTATCGGTCATGTTTGATGATGAACTCAGTCAAACAAGAATTTGGTCGATTCAGTAGAAAAGCCTGCTATATTTTTGTTTACTCACTGGAAGCAACATTATAAAGCAGTCAAAACTAAACCTGTTGAAATGTGTATATTCGCAATATTCTGTCAACGTTTAATACGAGTCTTTTCAGGGGTGTGGAAAAGCTTGTTGTGTAGAAACTTGTTTACATTGTCCTAGCTGCACTGTTGGGTAGTAACAATCAAGCTTTGACTGAGTTCGATTATAGGCCAGACATGGATTTGATTTTGCTGTGGTCTTGGAAATTCGGACATGCATTTTGCAATACACTGTGTTTGAATATATGCTTACTTTTGATCTGACATTTTAGATACATGTACTGGGTATGTCGTGTTCTAGCAGAACCAGTTCCTCAAAACCACACAGCTCAGATGCAAATAATGGTGAACTATGGCAGAACAAGATTTACTTCACTGCTGTGGATGACACTGAATTTAGATGCAAATTCGGAGAGGCAGATATGACTTGTGAACTATCAAAGCTTGTAGACATTGATGAAAGAATATTGAATATTTCATTATACAAAGCTCCTCTCAGTAAGTTTCAAATAACAAAACTAGTTTTTTATCATGAGTTCATTGTTTTTAAAACTGAAAAATATTATTGGTCAATCGAAAAACATATAAAAGGCATTGAAATACAAAGAAGCAAATTCAGAGATGCTGTGAAATTGAAATTAAGACAGAAAAATAGACCTAAGGGTCTCTTTGGGATATCTCTTATGAAAAGACTTTCAGGGTGGCGGTGTATGGGGGACTTGATAAATTGGCTGCATGAAAGTAATGAACTGAACAATAGGTACCATTGGAGAAATAGTAACTGCCAAATGTTTGCAGGCGAAGTTTTTGATTTTGTAACACCATTTTCTATGCGACTTTTCTACATGAAGCAGATCGAAAAGGTACGAAAAGATAAAGTTCTTACTTTATCTTGCATAACAATACGATAATGTTATCAATTTATTGAATTCATCTCGGCCTTGTTATTGGGCTTAAGACAGTCGTATTTGTCTAATACTTTGCAATATGTCTTTAAATCTTCCTAATCGGTATCAACGTAAAGAAAAAAGTTTCCAGTTCGGCGAAATGTTGGAAACAAATGGTAGCAGTTGTTTTAAAATATCGTCCAGAACTACGAAAACAGGGGCCCTTATTGGCCGAGCAATTCGTCAAATCTGATTGGCTAGATCTCGTATTGGTGGAGAGTATACCGGTATTGGTCGTGTTTTGCTCGTATTTATTTAGTTTTGGTATGTATTGATTTTATATTTATTTATAAGTTTTTACCATATTGAAAAAATGAATTAACCAGTTTCACTTTTGATATTATATAGTTTGTTAGTAATACATCCACTCGCTCGTTCCTGGTAGTAGCATCAATGTCACTTTTTAAATATGAATGGTTGTCTGATATCTCAGTTGATGTATAGAATATTTGATAGATATTCGGGTCGGTCAATAACCCAGGTTTTCCCCTTTTTCAAATCAGAAAACGATATTTGTTTATTTAATTAGAAAGTATACGTGTTGATAGAATCTTACGTGTTCTTATTCGACTTTATTTTAATCATTGTCCGGTTGGATGATTTTTTCACACTGTTACAGCCATTTGATTATTGCCATCCATGTTATGTATATCATCTTCATGAAATTATGCTCAACTTCAATATAACATAAAAGATATGTAAGGGATTGAGTTGATGGTTCACGCAGTGATATAGGTTACTGAGAGCAAGAGCTGTAATCAAATAACACAGCTCTATCACGCCCCAACCTTACCAAAATAGGCGTTTATTTCATAGCGCACCCATCTGTTAAAACGTATCCCTATTTAACGAATTTCTGGAATTAACCAAAGATTTATTTCACTATTTAAACATATACTACTAGTGTATTTAAAATTAGACATTTTCCAAGGTAGCTAGTTCGAAGTTTTTTGAGTACTTTTACATAAGAGAATCAGGCCACACCAAATTGAAAAGTTGTTCATCGGGTTTTCCCCAAAGCAATTGGCTTTAAAGCAAAAAAAAATGTGTTTAACCTACATGCGCCCGCTCCTTCGCGAAAATTGACACTAAAATTTGGTGGTGCGCGACCTTTTGTGACGGCATGGCGTGGGTTTTAGTCATACGGTCAAACAAAATGGCATCCGTACCGAGTGAAAGCGAAAATGAGCAAAATTGAGGTACAAATTACCTTAGTTGATACCAGATTCACCGAAATTCCCCGGATATCTGGACATAACAGACAATTTGAGCTCGGTTCGATAGGTTTTACCAGAGTTCCGGACCCAGTGTCCGGCATTAACTCCAGCCAGAAAAATAATTCGAATTAATTTCCCTTTATTAGTGAACACGCGGAATGAAAGTTATGCGTTGGTTCGATGATTAATTCAAGTCGGCCAATCGTATTTTTCGTTTCACAGGTGTATTTTACCGACTTTAGAACGAAGGGGGCAAAACTGCCGAGTGAGCAGGAAGCCAAATAAAACAGGTATCGATAGTAAAGTAAAAACAACTATCAATAAAACATGAAAGGAACAATAGAAAATGTAGCCCTTGGCTTCAGTTTGACGAATATTTGGTATTTACCTATGAATTTTCTGTCTAAAATATGTGCATATTTTGAGAGTGAAATACAGTAACCCGGACCACATTTTCTGTATTTGCTCACTGAAAAATCCAAAATTGCATGTCTAAACTTTAATATACAAACTATGATGGACTAATTGTTTACGCGTTATGTTAAACTTATATTTCTTTGCTCTTCGCTTGCTCATATTTTGTTCAGAAATTAGCAAGAATATTTTTTTTAAAGTTTCGCTCGCCGCCCCAATTTTTTCCAAAATAATCCGAAAAAAAAGTTTTCAATTTTGTGTGGCCTTAGTTTCAATGATGAAATAGTTACAGATGTATTACATTCTTAAGTACTTCGGCGAAATTGCAACAGTTGTTCGTTCTGTGATTTCCTTATTTTAACTTCCCTTGCACAAAATACCAGGCTTAGCTATGAGGACCACTCACTGTCCGTCGTACGACGTCCAATTTTGTTTAAAACCTTTGGGTCAAAATTGACCCCACTTGAATTCATTTGTTTTACATTGAAATAAATTAAGAGGTCTTTAAAGCTCACATCGCCAGACACCTCAATGCATAGAGTTTATAGTTTAAGTGTGTAGTATTGTGAGGTGGTCCTACCAAGGCTGTTGGAATCATACTCCAGTGGCCAAGATTGGGAGGGGGCTGGTATGTATTTATTTGATGTACAAGAAATACGTTAACATTTATTGCCTAAATGATAAGTATTCCTCATACGTGATCATGTTTTTATTAAATACGTGCACTCTTGTTCTTGTAACAATGCATATATTAAGCATATTTCTGTGTTCCAAAATGTTATTGGGAAAAAAACTTCAACTTTCTTTCACACTGCAATGAATGACGTGACTTCAATACATTGTATTTTATAATATCATGGATAACATATTTTTGACTAATTTACTGAACATAGCAGTGAATGCAAAATTATGTCGTTTTCCTTTTCTAACTATAGCTATATGTGAAGGTTTTAACTGTATTATTTAAAGCTCAATTTGTGTAGATAAAAATGTTTTGTAGATAGAAGTATTTATACTGTGTTTAAAATTTCAAATGTTTCGCCTTTATGTTATGTTTTTCGTGTTAATTTTAGTTTTTATGTATAGATTTTGTAGGTATGTTGATAGATACCTGGTATAAGAAATACAGAAATAATCATTCGGTCTTGGTTAACGTATTTCTCAAAATTAGAACGCCGACTTTATGTTGACTGTATTTTATACCTTTTTGTACTTCGTAAACATATTTTTGTGAGTGATAAACGGGAACATATATCACGATTTTGAGTTCAGATTGTAGTAATCTAATCATGAAGACAGAAGATCTGAGCGATAATTACGAAACATCTAAACGACAAATCGTAGTATATTATCTGGTATATCACTCAAAAGTAAAACCTATTTATATTCTGACACGTTGATTTAAACCAAAAGTAGCTCGAAGAGGTACAATTTACTTTGCTTTTATGAAGTCGCTGCTCTGAATTCGTAGCATTCCGTGCACTTCGCGAAATTTGGCTGTTTTGTACTCTTCATTTTAAGCACTATTTGCTTTATTTTGTTGATGCTGATATTGCAGGCAATAACGGAATTGTTGTAAATTTTACTGCGATTTGTTAATATCATCTGACATCATTCATAACAATGCCAATCTAAGACGCATGCACACTCGTAAATGACGTTTGAGAATTGCGCGAGAGGGAATTTTAACAGCCAGAATAGTTCCGGACGTTAATAGTGATATAATTTGTAAGGCATATTACGCTCAAATCTTTTCTGTGCTTATAAGAGAAATTGCCAATAGTGTTAGAATTCTCATTTTAAACCTTTTAAACCTTTTATATGCCCGATTTTTGTACACCCACATACGTTTTAATGAAATCTTTAGTTTAAACAGAGAGAGAGAGAGAGAGAGAGAGAGAAAGAGAGAGAGAGAGAGAGAGAGAGAGGGGGGGGGGAGACAGAGAGAAAGAGAGAGAGACGTCTCATGCAAACGTAAATAATTATGTGAATATTTT
>JAUMHA010012676.1:0-20877 GCA_032359765.1 Saxidomus gigantea
AGCATGAACAAACCAATAACATTAATGCAGATGTCAGATATGAATACTCTTCGAATTCAGCGTTACCTATGTCACTGTTCAGAAATAGATATGGATCTCATAAACCGATAGTATGAAAAAAATGAGTATGCACTACAATAAATCATCGATTTAACGTTTACTTTGATTAAAAAATAATGTGAACATCAATTGTTTTGTACCAGTATCTAGTCTCTGGTAAGCTAAAGACACAGAGCCGCCGTAAAGACAACATTTCGTGACATAATACTGGATAACTCGTACATACTTAGTATTGCTATATCTTATTGAAGGGAGTAAAACGTACGTACACGTATTTAGGTACATGTAGCAAGGTCATCTCAATACTACGTCAGTGATTGTGTTTTATTGTTAGCGTTATATTTGTGTTCTTTTCATAGGACAATCCGTTATTCATTTCTTATAGTCTTTATAGCAAACAAAACAGAAACAAAGCAATGAAGTATGTATACAATGTTATGTTAAAAACTTCATTTTTCAGCCGTGTATTCTTCGCACTATGTTTAATTTTGTTTTTCAAATGAAAATAGACATAATTTTTCGAGCACACATTTTAAACAATCGACATAAAAGAAAAGAAAACAAATATGGCAATACTAGTTGTTTAAGAACGCTTGAGAATACTTTTTCTGAACATGAGAGAGTAACAACTCAGTTGTAAAATTGATTTGATTATTACATGTAAATCATAAATATGAGACTGGCTTATTTGTCCTCCTAGTTTTTCACATTTCCTTTCGTATTTTATAAAGCCTTTGTTGGAAAATTTAATGTTATGTACACTATTTGTTTGAACTTTATATATTCCAATACCTAGAAAATTTGATTTATTTTTATCCAGTTTATTCCAGGAATATTTTCTTTATTCATCTATAGCAGCCAGTATCCCTCTTTCATTTTTAAATGTTGTTTAGGGCTTATAAACGATTTTGTCTCGCCTGATTACAAGCATTTATCATCAAACACATCATTAACAGTAAAAGGAATTTTTTTTAAGAAGGTATACGTTTCTGTGTATGACATTGTAGCAGCTGATATGTCAGTTAAAACAAGATATTGATCAGAAGTACTGCAACGTGGATGATATGTATAACATTAGTGACTTGGCAGTCAACTGATATTTTCATGGGCTTTAAGTTAAACAAGTTTTAAGGTGTGTCTTTCCTTTTTTGGAAAAAATGGACAAATTTCCAGTATTGCAGCGATTCAAAGTACGAGGATTCAACTATTATTCATTTGGAATATTTATACTTATTTTAATTGCTTCCCTATATTTTTCAGGAAGGTACATGTTAAGGTGTAAGTAAATGTTTATCAAACTTTGTTTGCAATTATCTATTTGTGTTAAAATAATCAATATCTGATCAAGTTAATTTTTTTCTATCATCTCTCCTCGTTAATCCGTCCGTCCATTTCAGTCTGCGTATTGAAATTATGACAATTTTAAAGGCTTTTCACATAAAAAAATATTCATGATGAAATAATGTCTTTTGTTCTGTTATCATTATTTCAGATTTGATAGTACAGTAAACTCCGTATATAAGACTTCTTATGTAGCAAAATTCAGGATACTTTGTCATAGATTTTTTCATACTTTATTGTATATGAAATTGTTATAATTCAAACAAACTTCGGTTGTTTGAAGCAAATTGGAATGGTACCAATGAGTTCGTTATAAACGGAGCTTATTGTTTTAGGTTTGGACGCTTAGCAGCCGTAGCAGCCTTTACATATGTGTCAGTTAAAAAGCTAAGTCATTGATCTGTTTTTATACATGCACAAGGACTTGCTGGCAGGCGGAAAAACAAGCTGGTTCCTGTAGCTCCATGGACATTTAACCTATGATCAATGAATTGCCTTTTCCAGTAAATATTCTGTTCCCTGATTCGTTGTACTTCTTTATTTCTTACATTCAAAACTGAAAAATAGGACATATGCCCTTCCAGCATATTGACTGAGGCCGAAAAACAGTAATCAATAAATAAATGAATACATTGCCTTCTTTCATCAATATACTCTCAGATGAGAAGTATATCGGGGCTATTATGATGTCACGTTTGTCCCTTCAACCATATGTCGGCGCGAATATCTATCCGTCAGCCTGTAAGAAATGTATCCGGGATAAAGTTGCTAAAGCCGTCAATGTTTGTACCGAAAGTCACTGACGGCAAGAGTTTGCTTAATGTTGCTAGGGAAGTCGTTGGTTGCTAAGGAAACTCACTTGTTGCTTGGGGGCTTAGTTGCTGCTAAGGAAGTCAAGGGTTGTTATGGAGCTCACTTGCTCCCGGGGAATCTACTGGTTGCTTAGAAAGTCACTGGTTTCTATGGAATGACATTTGATGCTAGGTAGTTAATTGTTGCTATGGAAATCAATGGTTGCTTAGGAATTCATTTGTTCCTAGTGGAAGTTACTGGTTGTTAAGGAAGTCATTGACTGCGGAGGAAGTCACTTGCTGCTAAGAAAGTAAGTGGTTGCTAGGTAGGTCGCTGGTTGCTACAGGAACTCATTGGAAGCTTAGGTTTTCCTAAAACTCCTTATACAGACAATTGACTCCAATTTATTTACGTTTAATTTTGACCACAGGGGCATGACATGAACAAACTTGGTTGAAGTCCGCTAGACAATGCTCCATATCAAATATCTAAGCTCTAGGACTTGTCGTTTTGGAGAAGATATTTAAAGGCGTCCCAATATTAGCCTATGTAAAACAAATGACCCACGGCCGGGCTCGATATTGACCAGAAGAGCAAAATTTAACAAACTTGGTAGAGGTCTACTAGACAAAGCTACCAGAAGATTTTTTACAGGTTTTCCTTTATCAGCCTATGTACAACAATTGACGCCTTGTTGTTTTAAAGTTTTTTTCTACATATTATAGAGTTAACTGTTTTGTCATTTTGAAATTTGCAATGGTGAATACGGTTTTTAATGATCGCAAGTATTTTAACCTTATTAACGCACAATACTCTAAAATACGACGTATAGAGATCGTTCGAGTTTTTGAACCGTACAAACACATGTACGTTCTTTAACGGTTGCAAATTTTAATGACGTTAACAAACAGAAACGACGTTACAACGGTGAAGCGTTAGAAGCCTAAATGAAACCCAGTGAACCCTAGCTGTGATCAATTTTAACCCAAAGATGATTTGAACGATCTTGGTAGAGATCCACTTGACAGTGCTACATGCCAAATCTAAGCTCTGTGACTTTTGGATTCAGTGAAGTAGATTATTTAAAGTTTTTCCTTTAGAAAACTATGTAAAATCAATTTTGACCCGGGGGTCATAACTTGATTAATCTTTGTAGAGGTCAACTAGATACTGCTACAGTCCAAATATCTAAGTTCGGGTCTCGTGGTTTAAGAGAATAAAACTAATTTCTGTTTGCTGCCATATCAACCAGAGTTTCACATAGAATGAAATTCTTTGAACAACTTTGCTAGAGGCCATTAAAGGAACATATACCCTCAGGTTTCTTCAATTTATGTCAAGCAATTTACGAGCAGATGTCGTTTGAAGCTACATGTTGACTACGTACGACGACGACGGACACAGGGTGATCCTAACATCACATTGAGCACACTAACCTAAAAGCTAATTGCGCCATAAATTCAAACCGTAAGATTTGTTTCAAGAACTCGATTCATTTTAACCAAATTCACCCATTTTAGATGCTCTGATGATTTAGTGAAAGATATTATCTGAATCATATTCATAGAAAAAATTAAACAATTACGAAAGCGCACAAAATGAAAACGAAATAACTACATTGTAACAGTTTTAACCAAAGTGACTACACTTATGGTAAGCATTTTTGAAATATGCCGAGATAGTCCATTTCAATATACTGCAACTGCATTCAAAGTTTTTAGCATAACATTTCGTACATTTATCATGAAATTCAATTTCTGTATGCTTGAATTCATCTCTCATTTAATTGCCTATTTTTGTTGTGACTGAGCAATATTTGTACGTTCAAATGTAGCTACAAGTTAAGCTGGAAAAAAACTTTCGTTACATCTATATTTGTTGTTTCCAGTACAATGGTCTCGCACAGTTCCGAGAGGGAGTAAAAGTAATAATGCAACAACCGATGGGACGAAGAAGATTCGTATATTTTGCCTTATTCTAACAGCCGCCTCAAGAACAAATCAAACTAATGCTGTCAATAAGACATGGGCAAAACGATGTGACGAGCATCTTTTTCTAATTGGTGAGTATTATCTTTCTCTAGCAATTGTAATATAGTACATTTATGAATAAATATACATCAATTTGTAACGGAAAAGTTTTGGTCTCATTAGCGGGGTGGTCTCGAAATCGGGGTGGTCACAAATAGGGTTTTTACTGTATAAGAGTAAAACAATAGTATATTTCAGTATGTGGCCGATTTCAACTAATTAAAGGAACACAATTACATGGGTATTTTTTTTTAATTTTGGGTTTGTTTTTGGCTTTTAATGGTTATTGTAAGGTCAATAATTTAAACTTATTTGATATTGTGTTATCCGGAGTCTATTAAGAAGCTTACATTACTCTCAGAATGTCCATCACTTGCTGTCAAGTAAAGCTAGGTTCGTACATTTTATAGTACAAATGTAACTTTATAACCCTAAATCCGGAAAAGTAATGTTATCACGAGAAAATAACCTCTTCTGATATTGAGGCCGCAAATCATAAATTAATAATTCTATGACCTTAAGCAGTCAAACAATTTCTGAAAAATATGGGTTGGCCTATTTTAATCTACCTTGTGAAAGTTATATTCATAGCCTGTTCACCCTCGCAGGTATTTCATAGTTATGGTTAGACGTTGTCTTTTCGCTGCAACAAGATGCCTCATTCTTTGAAAACTAGGGAAAGGACGTCTGTTAGCACGTGACGATAGCCTTGTTCGAAAAGGGAGCCGAGTGCGCAAGTCTCTTCTACCAGTACGTAACCTCTCTATGGACAAGCCCTAACCTGCATGGTTCTCGGAGATGGTCTAGAAATGTGGTATTCAAGGGCCACTGGTGTACATTCATGCTCAGACTCCGAATTATAGGCAAAAAACTAGGGTTGCAAAGAAGACAAAAACAGTCATTTCACAAAGGAAGTAGGTGAACATTTTGGAGGCAGTGACCTTCGCCCTGTTAACCCCAACATGCAATAGAAAACCAGACAAGAGTAAAATGTACCTCGATTGTTTTGAACTACAAAAAGGCCAAATGGAGTTTATACAAGGGACTTATTGGTGACCTCTGCAGAAAAAAAATTGTAGAGCAGATATACGAGGCAAGTGTACCAAAGACAAAGCGGTCATTTTAAAGGCTGCACAAATGTGCATTTCTTGAGGATTCATTATCATATCCCTCTTAGGGAAACAACATCAGGCTTCGTTAAGTGCCAAGTTCCAAAGAGCCAAGCTTCATGCCAGACGGAAAAGCTCGAGCGAGAGAACTGCATCTGTAGACCTGGAAAAGGATGACACAAATCTTTTGAAGCTCACCTCACAGTTGAATGGTGCTTATCTACCTTAGCTGCTTTGTAATTACATTCTTCATAATATCTACAAATTTAATAAAGAGGAGGTAAACATGATCCCCATCCCTTAACAAGGGAAGAATCAAAGTAAGGCATCTTGCATTCGGTATCACTAGTGTTGTTTGGAAGCTCAATGAGAGTATTGGGAATAATCAAATGAAGTGGTACTTGGAGATTAATCAAATTCTAGTTAACATACAAGCATTGAGCATGTAGTGTGCTGTGCGAAGTTTGAACAGAATGACTTTTTTTCATCTGCCTAGTAGATGGTAGTCATCTTTTGCGACTTTGCTCATTGTCTCGTAATTGACTATAATGCGTCGCTGGCTGACTCTTGCTTCCTTGGTTGCCAACTGGTCTACCATATTATTGCCATGAATACCACAGTGTGTGTGTGTCTACTGAAGAGAAACTTTCCATATCTCGCTGAGCTTCTTAAGGCAAGTAATGACAATTTGGCATACGCCCATGATTCCAGGACTGATAGAGCATCTGATAGAATGACTACCTGCTGACAGACCTGTATTTTGGTTTCTACATTTGCTTTGTAGTTGTTGCAGTCCAGGCTGTTGGTATGCTTACTGTCTGTGACCAATCAGTCGTGTACATGATGAGGTAAAAACATCACCATCATATGTCTTCATCACCGAAATCCTCGCGTGGACCTTAAGACCAATAACAACGCATTTATTTAAGACATGTCACATTAAAAATGGTCAGATCTAAGAAAATAGTATGTTGTTTCTATGCAAAATGTGTTACGTATGTACATGTCTCAAGCGATATACAATGTATTTGACAAATTAACTCAGTTGTATAATACACGTGCACTGATAGTTCCAACTTCTTTGGCGAAAATTATGTGAGTTTCGTCCATTTAATACAAATTTTGAAGGGAGTTTTTGTTAAACAATTTTGACTTTTCTGTGGCACTTTGAACGTTTTAGGAAAATTGTTTTTAGTGATTCTCGCCAACAGTTACGAGCGTTTTACTGTGAACGTTTGTCTACTGAAGACATAAGTATTCTGGAGCGAGAACCTACTACAAATAAGAACATGCAACTAAGTGTGCATGGTTTTGGAACCCAGAAATTCTTACATCTATGTGTTGTTTTTTCGGCCCTATAAAATTTACCCTATTTATCATTCCGTCCACTGGTTTTATGTTTTATGTCTTCTTCATAAAATACAATTTTATTCTATTTAGGCCAATTGTTTAACCTATTTTAAGGGCAGTCAAAGCATGTGATTCAGAAAGACATGTTGAATTTAACGGTCAGAGAGGGAAAAAGGCATTTGACAGCCAAAGTTCGAGCGGCATTCAAGTATGTTTACAAATCGTACAGTAGCAGTTATGACTGGTTCTTGAAATGCGACGATGACTCGTTCATCATCATGGAAAATCTGCGGAATTTGCTATCACACCTCGATCCAAAGAAGCCAGCTTACCTCGGTCTTGCAATGAAGGTTTGGATTGAAGTGCTTTTAAATCTATTTTACTGTAAATTAATACTCAGTGCACATCACGTTTTGAAATCAAAAAAAGACTTGTTAACATTTGTCTGTTTCATACTTATGCATTCTTCTCTTTTTCATCTAAAATAATGTCTGAAATTCTTTCTAAGGTTATCTCAACTTAATTAACCACTGTAAGAGTTTTATGTTCGCTGCTTTAGAAGTCATCAGTACTTTGACTTTGGGCAATAGAAACAATGTCTGATCAATTGTTGTTTATTCCTTTGGCCTATGTTTGGAAGCACATTTTGTTATTGTGAAAGTTTTTACATTATTATAGTTAATGTTACTCTCTCTATTGTAATTATGACCTTGCCGCCCATGAGGAGACCTTGTACCCTGTCCTTCTGTCAATTTGGTGCACGTTGTAACCGTTCAAATCAGATAGATCCATATTACACAAACTTCAGAGGATGATTGGTCTTATTATGCGGATGGTCCATGTTGTTTTGAGTGGCATTAGGTCAAACATCAAGGTCACAGTGATACAAATTTTAGATCCACTCGTAAGACAAAAGCCTTTAAACTCCATAGCGTGATTGGTCTTAATGAGTAGATGACCCATTTGCTTTCTGGGTCAAGGTCACAGTGACCCGAACTTTAAAATCTTTTCCGCTAAAAATATTGAGTCCTATATGACCCACAGTCTGCAAGCCTACAAGTGGTCTTACTAAGTAAATGATCCATATTGTTTTTGAGTCAGTAGATCAAAGGTCAAAGCCAAAGTGATTCGAACTTTAAAAATCGTTTCCGCTCAATGACTTGAGATTCATATGACCCGCATTCGTCAAACTCCATAATTACAAAATGTATGATGACTGGCCTTATCGAATAGATAATACTTATTGTTGGCTGAGTCAGTAGGTTATAGGTGATGGTCATAGTGACTTATACAGTTACTTTGCCACTGTGACGGGGGACATGCGTTCATTTGTCAAAAGCGACGTCTAGTTAATTATTGTGGTGTACAGATTTTCTTTCTGGTTGCACAAATAGATTCAGTCTTAGTTAACCTATGCAATTGGCATCTGTAAGCAAATGACGCCAAACAAAAATACTGTGCATTTTTTAAATGTCTTTCATGCTGAAGACACCATCAATTTAACATATTGACAATAAAATACGGTTTAACATACTAAGCGCATTATCAGTATTAACAAAAGTGATGGTATTCATCATGTAACCGTAATTTACGGACAATATACCGGTGCCTATACTAAAATAAAAGTTAAAATTTCATAGATGCGCCGGTCTAGGCAACGAAGCG
The DNA here is from genome assembly GCA_032359765.1 of Saxidomus gigantea. Taxonomy (NCBI): domain Eukaryota; kingdom Metazoa; phylum Mollusca; class Bivalvia; order Venerida; family Veneridae; genus Saxidomus; species Saxidomus gigantea. Next base: position 8,348 of record JAUMHA010012676.1, read on the forward strand.
ACTTATATGACATTTTAAATGTTTTAATTGGAAGTTTTAAGCGGCATATACTGTACGACAATTTTATTTTTTAATCAGAATTTGAAAAACAAGTTAAAATCCACTTATACGATTCTGCTATGGAAACCGATTTGCTTCATCGAGCTGCTAGATATATTTGGTTTTAAAGTAATAGTGTTTTATTCATTGTACAGGGTGTCTCAATATCTGTTACCATTTTGGTGCTTTATATTTCTTTACCAATGTAATACATGCTTAAACAAACGTAACAATGTGATAGTAGACTGAACAAAGTTTTATTTGATATATGACATCAGAAAATTATCTTAAACATATACCTTTATACAAGTTTCCTAAAAAATGCTAGTTTACAAAATGTGTTCCAGATGACGTCCTTTTTGTTGAATTACGACGTCTAGACGTTTCGTTAAGTTACAAATCACAGATCTGCAGGTGTCCGTTGAAATATTTCTTATTTCTCGCTTGATGGATGTTTTCAAATCTTCTAGAGATGCCTGGGCGGGGCTTTACACTCTGTTTTTGAGATATCCCCAGAGGAAAAAGTCCAACGGACTCAGATCGGGAGAGTGAGGGGGGTGTACTGTATCTGTCCTGTAAGAAATAAAGTTTGTACCGGACCTTCTCTTAAGCCACCTCCCTTGAAGTACGGCGTCGATCAATCACTGATCCTGACTGCTCAAACCTTTTCACAATTATGTGCACTTGCATCTTACTGAGTTTCTCATAATCGGGGTATAATTGCTGCACTGATCTGATCGCTGGAACTGGTGATTTACTCTTATAATACAGTTTAACAACTTCTGTGCGCTGCTCCGTTGACAGTGTCATCTTGGAAAAACGACTTGTTTAGACAACATCAGTGATGACGTCATGACGTCAATATTTTCGCGTATTTTCTTCACCACAAAAAACTTTGTTCTGTCTCCTTCAAAATGATATATGACATTACTGCATTTTTGATTATATGTATATTTTCTAGTAGTTTGTAATGGTAACATGTTTTATGAGACACCCTGTATAACAAGTACATGTATCAACATGTAATACAAAAAGGCGCGGCTCATTTTATAACCTAGATACATTCACCGTATTCGACGTATCGGTCGCTACCAATATGCCGGAGCGGCCTAAATGCCTATTTTTGTTTTTAAAATCATAAAAATATAGAGGTGTGGACAATAAAGTGAGGCGGCCTATTGTCCAGAAATTACTTTAAAAAAAATTTTGATTACAAAGCGCATACTTAAACCATTTATTTAGTCTTACGGTTGAACATGGAGAAGTACATGTGCTTGCTGAAGTACGAGAGATATTTAAGTGTGTTAACACGTGTCAAATGTTTTGGCCTTACAGTGTATTAATTGTTTCTGTCATGAGCACGAGGTTCAGATCGAAATATCCGTTACCCGAGGTGACAGATATTTCCGCCTGAGCCAATTGTCTCATGATGGAAACTTTTTCTTCCATACTGTCCTACACTTTAAAGTATATTTTTATATTCAAACTTATGGAAATGATGAATTATCATGACAAACACATTTTCTGACGTTGTGTTTAGAAAAGTGACGTCACAATGTTTATAACGTTACGTCATAAGTAATTCACGAGACTCGTCTGGCTATGATGGGTGTCAGACCGGTTTTTCCGGCATTGGCAAAATTACTGGAAATGCCGATCCGATATACAAGAATGTATATTTCCGTTTGTCAATGAAGTCCGTCTGACTGACGGAGAACCCATCAGTAGATCAATATTTACTAAGTGATAAGAATAGAATATACTGGACGGCTCATTTCATGAAATGTTATACACAGTATTTGCTATTTAAAGTGTTAGCAATTGCAATACAGTTTGAGTTTTGTCTAAGACGAACAAATGCGATGAAAACAAAAGTTGAACGCAGTTTCATTCTAATGCATTTGTAGACCAGAAAACATCCCCATCACGGATACATGACAGGTGCAGGCTACGTGATCAGCTCGGATGCTCTTAGCCGACTTGTTCACATAGGATTTGAAAGTCACAGATGCAAAATGGACGGCATTTCAGAAGATGTTAATACAGGTTGTGCTCTAGATGTATGTATCTAATTTTGAGAAAGTGAATATTAAGCATTGAAGAGAAATGAGGTATTGATAAAAATATTATACTGCATTGGTATACTTTAGAATTAAGATAATGAAGAAACAACGTAGGGTTGATTGGCCCTTTCAATCCATGATGTAAAATATGCAATGAAAATCGATATTCCATGCACCGGATGCACACCTGTCATAATAACAGGTTATCATGATGAAATATTACATATCAACTTAATTCAAATTAATTCCTATATATATTGACATGATTAAATTCCGTCTTTGGCGTCAATCAACTGCCAATGCAACATCTTAAAATACCAGTATAGTTATTTAATACTTTGTAACACAAATATTGTACACATATATTATCATATTTATGTATCTTCTATCTATTTAGATTTAAATATGTGTCTTAAAGCACAATGTCCTCTGAAAATGAAGCTGTGTTATTGTTCCTGTATTTAAAGCTACAGTGCAATCTCAAAAGTTCGGAAAAACATTGATGACAATTATTTATCTCATATTTCAAAAACCTAATATTACCTAACAATATATAATCCGAATGTATCTGATCTATATTATTGCTAACACTAGGAATATTCAGTCAGTCGTGAATCCATTGTTTTTTTAGAAGTCAGGAGTTCCTATGATAAATACTGTTGACACGCGAGGACAGGAATCTTTTCACCACTTATCATTAGAGAGATATCAAAACACTCCACATGCCGAAAAGCTCTCTAAACAGACATGGAATCAAGTTTTGAAATCCGTAAGTAGTCTGAAGTGATTTTGTTTGATATTGGAATGTTATATGAGAAACAGTTTATATTGCATATTTGGTACCATTGAGTTTGCTATCATAATTTTAGATTTGGAATTGCAAATTTATAGCGGTTAAATGTCCGACCTTTTTTATCTTTGTTTTAAATCTAAAAATCTGAAGAATAGTTTCTACTGATTTTTTGAACGTATTAATATGCGTTTAAATGAATCCTTCACCGTCACGTAACTATCTTGTATGTATTCGTTTATTATGTACTTTTATAACAATTGCTTTATCTAAATAGAAAGTAAATTTAAGTTTTAACTGTTTTTCACATTATCCACTGCATAACCATGCTGGATGTGTTTAGAGAATGACAGACGTTTCTGTAATCAATTTCGAGTGAAGTCTTTGATAGACGGGCTGCTGATTACATGTAGGGGGGATGACCTTTACAGAAATGGTTATAATAACTTGAAGTTGTATGTAATGGCCTAAGTTCCAATTTAAATAAAGATTGAAGGTTTGCTGTCATGTTTTTCTAGTGGTGTAAAGACAATGCAAGAAAGTAATCATAGATATTTCTCAACTATGTTGTTTTCTTTTTTTCATCGATTTTAATAGTATACTAAAACATTAACTGCATGTTAGCTTGAAGAAGTCTATACATTTAGTGTGATTCGGGTGTAATATTACAAATGTATAATTATAATGCATCATTAAGAAAATAAACATAAAACTCATGTATTGACAACCTCTTTATTGTGTTGTGATGAAAAAAAAGATGCATCAAAATTAAACGTTGACACTTAAAAAATATGTATAAATCAAACAAATAAAAGAAAAGAAATGAAAATAATGAGTGATAATTTCAATAACATATTATTTGTAAATTTATGATAGTCAGTCTATTCTTTGTATAAACTTGACCAGCATTATTGCTTCTGCATTACACACAAAATACATTTGTCTTTAACATGAAAATTGTGAAATTTATGCTGCTTTATCGGTCAATTTTTTTTAGAGACGCTTTTGAAGTTATGTCCCGTGAGAAAACAAGACGTAACATAGTATCTGCTCAACTCTCTCATATGTCAGAGAAATATAAATACCTAGAAAATATTTTGAAAATACAAATGTACATATGTTCAGAATTCTCATGAGCTGTAACTCTGAAAAGGTAATTATACGTTTAGTAATGTATACATACTATGCATTTCAAAAACGTAAAGAAAAGCTGGACATGCAGCATAATATATACATGTAATAGATGTATGAAATATAAGCTTGCCAGCGGAATCACATGGATATAATATTATAAGTAAGACTTGTGTACTCTAGCCAGTATTATTTACATGTTATTTACACATTGTTGTCAATAACGGTTACGAATTTGATACAAAGTTGTAACATATTTTTGTAATGGGCTGGTGGCTAATATAAAAAAAAACATTTGTCTTTGCCATTGTCATTGTCTTTTTCATGTAGGAACACTACGAGAAGACAAACCTGTTGAAAAATAGTTCACGTTAGATTACAAAATTGTTTACAGGCATGCTCTCGAAATTATTTTGCAAGTTCCTAACGGAATATAGAATTACAATGTTATTAATGTTAATTGTATATTCACAGGGTCCTGAATGCTGTAGCATATATACGATTTGTTTTCATGGAGTGAAGCCAGAACAGCAATTCTTATTTGAACATCTTTTATATAATACTGTAGTGTTCGGTTTGAACGCAGAAAAAGTGGAAAACGATACAATTTTTGAATCGGGTCTTCTTGCTAAAAGGTATTGGAATTATAGGACAAGAGGTAGGACAAGAGGTAGACATAAACATTTTGAAGATTCACAACGCAGCTTTAGACATATATGAAGACATTAACACAAACAAAAAATATGTTTCCGATGGACATACGTAAGACCAATCATTTTCGATTTTAACGGCTTTGTAAAAAACAGTGCAAGTTTTATTTTCATTTTATTTTATACGCATTAATTTTAGTGCGATTATGAAGACAGCTTCCGTAGATTACTGACTCATTCACGCTCGCGAGAAGTGTGACAGCGCTACAAGTATTACTTTTTTGTCGGCGGTAGCTTCGATTGAGACTTTCACAGTATCATTACGAATAATTATTTTATTTTAATATGTACATGGGGTAAAATAATGTCTGATGAACATTCTGGTTGCAAGTGACAAGATATGCAATGTGTCATTAACTTGTATTTTTATGTGGATTTAAGTATCCCGTTTGGTTAGTTTATTTGTTTTCAATTTATATTCATATATATGTCTATTATTCACGGTTTGTATTATTCATGATCTATCCTAGATAAAGATGAGGTTCATATAGAAGTACATTGTAAAGGATCATCTCCGGATTTTTAATGTAGGCACATTAGTTAAGGCAGTAACTGCCTATCTTTAAGAGGGAATCCATGAACATAATATGTTCTTATATTTTATTACAAATAGGGAATGGAATATGTACATGATTCTTTTGATTTATAAATGAATTAAACTTGCCTTTTTTCGAAACTAAAAGGGTAAAGAAACCGTTTTACTACATGTAGTACAATATAAGAAATTATCGTATACATGTATACACTGAGAAACTTGAAAATGCACACTTCAATTATTTTCATTTGTCAATTTAACAAGATGGCAGCAGCAAGCATTCACATAGGAGTTATAGAACATTTTTAATAGCAACACCCATTTACAAATTCAACGTTATATATCTGGGTTATATCTGCCATTCTCAGCAAAGCATGAACACCTTTTGACTTCATTGAAAGTAAGTGATGTCGGGAAAACAATGCTATTTGAATTCTTATTTAGAGATCAGTCTAAAAACCAATCGAGAATGACTGCCTTGGTGGAACAAGGTTAGGTTCGAATATGGGTCATCTCGACTAAAACACTATGTCACGAGGTCAAATCATAGAACAACATTGTGCAAACAATAGAGGCTTCTTTTGATTTTCTTGAAATTTGGTATGAATTTTTATCTAGAAAAATTCTAGATCATGTTTGAAAATGTGGCATCTGATGTCAGAAAGAAGCTCACCTGGAAAATTCATAGAAAAAATCTTGTGCATGAGCTACAGTCTATATTTTTCACTACAACTTCATGAAATTTAATATGAATGACTTCTTTGATTAAATAAAGGATGAGTTTGAATATCATCTCGGGTTGAAAAGTATGTCACCAAGTCAAATCATAGAAAACTTCTGTGTATTGAACAGAGGTGACTTGTTTCATTATGTCTTCACGACACTTGGTCAGCGTGTCAATTCATAGAAACATGTCTTGTGTGTACCATAAAGGTGCCATTAACAACCCAATACTCGTGCAAATGGTCAGAACGTTTTTAATGATTTCTAGGTAAATTTCGAAAATATGTCGTTTGGTATAAAAACTAGGTCAAATCGAAGAAAAACTTTTTGAACATTCTGTAAGATTTGAGATTGATTTCTTTCATATTTGAATTTGCCTTCAAATATGAACACAGCATATGTTACCAGATTTTACTTTTAACTTATTAGTTTATTTCATTCTTTTCGAAAAGATTCGTTTTAGGAAAAGATAGAGAGTCGCATATATACACATCCTAGCTCATCTGAGAACGTAGTGTTAATTGCGAACGCTCAGGGTCGTTGATTATCCGTCGTCTGTCCGTCAGCAAATGCTTCAAACAGCATCTTCAAAATATGTCCAATTGATTGTCCTTACACATATTTTTTAAATGCAATGTATGGTTGTCATGGCAACCAAAGGGAAAATCTGAAATAGTCTTATTGTCATGAACAACACATTAGATTTTAAAACAATTCCATGAAAACGTTGCTTGTGTTACCATTCACCAAATTTCTTAGATTTAGATGTGTCACTAACTATTGCCGCCATGGGACTTGGTTTCCATGTATGGATTTATGAAAAACTTAAAATTACTGGTCTGATTTTAAAATCGACCTTATATATGTGTAACATGATTTACTTAGTCTGTGAAAAACTATAAAATAATTATGTTGGAAAGGTTTGACTCAATATTTCAGAATAATTTCAAAAACCTTGGGTCAGATTCATTTTTACAAAAATACAATACAGTTTATTGTAAAAAGCATTCGTGGACATACTAATCATTTTGAACAACATTGAGTACATAGCAGTGTGTGAGTTCATCTTTGGATATTTGTGTAGTGTATTGAATTGTGTGACCTTGGTGTGAAGGGCATTGATACTCGGTGAACGATAAAGGGCCAAGTTTGTGTGTTTTTGATATTTGGTGTCCATAGCAAATATATTTCAGAGCATATTCATAGTCTTCATTGCTATATTTAACCATGATTCAATAATTGTAAGTTTGTATTAATATAACAAACACTGACAATAATTTAAGTAAATGAAATTGAAATTCCTAAGAGTCATTTATTCAATATTTTATTGTCAAATGTAAAACTTAAAGCCTAAAGCAACAGAAATTAAAAACAACACATAGTACGCATGAAATTTCTATTCTTTTTTAACAAATTCAGTTGCTATTGTAACCATCTTTTCTTGACAAATCTGTGTTAGCTTTTATGTGATATACATGTACATGTAGTAAGTTTTTGTTGAGCTGTTTGTTGTTTTTCATTAATTAAAAATAAACAAATACATTTATTTACGTTATTTTATTATGTAGTTTTTATTTCTTCCAATTGTGAGTCTTAACAGCAAAATGTAGTCATTTTTGCAAATAAACAGTGGGTGTTTTAAAATGCATAAAAGCACAAACAAGAATAGTAGAATGAAGCTGAAGTTTAACTGGTTATCTTTAAAAGATGTTGTTTTATACGAAAATGCAGTCAGTCGGTCCAAGCACACGTTTATAACTTAACATCATGGCAAGTGGTTGCGGTGGCATCTTGCAAGTACATAACATACACCATGAAAATTGTATGAAGACACAAGTTAAAATTAAGACTTAAACTCCTTAGCGGTTTCTAAGGACACTATACTGTTTGGCAGGTATAGTCCTTCGGAGAAATTAATATTTACGGGCATCAGTATACGACAACTGCCTTTAATACTGGAAAGGCTTGGAAGAACATGACCTTGTAGCTTTAAGGGTATGGCAAGGGGACATGCATCTGTATTATGTAAATGTAGACTTAACCATAGTGGTTATTCTAAAAGAAAATAACCAAATTCCTTATTAAGGAGCAAAGAGTCCTCTTGACTTTGTTAGTTTTACTTTAGATAAGATACCCCTACATTAGATGTGTAGAAGTAAGGTCAATATATTTTGCTAATATCACACTTTCAAATGTTTTGTTATGGAGGACAAGCGTCTGCTGAGTTGATGGTTAGTAATCCTTAATGTGTGACATTTAAAGGCATTGCATTTCATGGGCTAAATTGCCAGTCTGTTTATGTCGTCTAGAATTGCGTTAGAATCAGCCACCTTATATAAAAGCCTATTATGGACACAAATATCAACAAATAGTCTAACGAGCATGTTGTACTATCTGGGAGATCGTTAATGTACAGTAAGATAACCATTCCCAAAACATACAGGGACACAGACCTATAATTGAAAGGGTCATACTTTTAACATTCTTTGAAACCTGGTGCAATACTGGTAATGCGCCAATCAGTAAACACACACCCATAAAATTGTGGACATAGTGGGGCTTCCTACATTCATGAAGAAGTCATGTACTGATGATCTGAACCGGCAGCTTTATGGACATTTAAATTGGCTTACAGTTACACGATATGGTTCTACATGGATATCGCTCATATTCGGAATGGGGTGAAAACGTGAATTGTCCGTTTATTATTCATGTCAAACGTTAGTCATAAGTCGAGCAATTGTGAAAATGCTGGTATGAGTTGATGCAGTCATGTGATAATCGAGAATTAGGAAATTTAAAGTGGCCAATTATAGAAAAGTTTATTAACAAACCTTATACAGCAGACAGTATCATAGAATATTTATATTGATATAATTAACAATTACTCTAGTTCTCCTGTAATGCCTCATGTTTGGTACTCATTAGCGTTTTAATACAAGATCCGAACTTCGTTAAATACACCAATTAGCATCATTTACAATGGTGCCAAATAACCTGGTCATCTGACATAGTTTTTTTTCTCAAAATAATGAGTGTTCCTGCATAAACTTTTCCAATCCAACAATTCCCAAACTTCCGACACGCCCGTTTCATGGTGACATTTTTCAAAGCATATGCTCCGAGACGATTTCAAAGCCATACTGTCTGGCTTTTATACGGAAAATTTAGGAAATATACACAAAGCGCATCGTCCCTCATTAGATCACATTAACTGCGTTCGAAATAATTATAGCGTGTTAGCTTGCAAATGCCTTGTTGTAAAACATCTAGAGTAATATCTCTTGAATCCTATTTGTTCATAGATAATTTTATAGGGTTCATCAAAATCTGATACGTATCGTCAAATTTTAAATATGTGTCCCATTTTTTAAAGTAAAAAATTCCTCCCGTGGTTTAACCAATTTCATGCAAATACGTTTTGTCCTCACTTTGACGACTGAATCTAGACAAGTTTGTTTCCTTTGAGTAATACCCACAATAAATAAATATTGTTGCTATGTCTGTCTGAGTTCATTCCTGGCAAATGAAACGATTTTTGTCTAAGGAAGTGATATGATAAAGATACAAATGAATGGCCTCACCAATCAAGGCTTTATAAACACAATTTTGATACTCTATATAAGGTATTTATCCTTCCTAGCGGTGGTATATAACACTCTGATATATTCATAGAAACCCAAACCGCTTCAAACTTGAAATACTATTTTCCCTTATGGAGCTGCATCTGCCAATGTCCTGGTATGAAACAAATTTAAAAAAAAATGCATTTGGAGGTACAATTGCTAAGCTTACCAAGGTCATACAGAAGTTATGTTTTTTATCTTTCTTATGCACAAAAACAACTTTGGACGGCTCGGGATATTTGCCTCTCCTATACATTAGGTAACACCACTGGCCAGCATCTCTTAAAGATGTTCTCTGACCTCTGTAAATAGGGTTATCACCAGTAGAAATAGAGAGACAGGCAGACAGACAGACAGATAGAGAGAGACAGAGAGAGAGAGAAAGAGACAGAGAGAGAGAGAGAGAGACAGAGAGAGAGACTACTTTAACCTTGCCAATAAACACTACCACACTGTCGGGGTTCCTGAGATCCCCCGATCCTACCACTGCGCCCCTACTGTTTAGCAATCGGTTACATGATAGAACTTGATAATTATGTTTTTAAGGGACATAATTATAGACTATTTAGATGCTTTTTAATTATTGTAGGAGGGTTCGGAACAAGTTGATTGTGTTGTTTCCTTGTATGTTGTAGGATTTTTAATGCCCGTTTCAACCGTATTTTGGTCAATTTGACAGGCGGGCAGTTTACCTAACCGTCGTTTTGTGAAGGACCTATACTAGATCCCGTAATATACTGCCAACCCTCTCAAATAAAGTGGTATATACGGCAGCAAGGCCCAAACCCACCGTAAATCTATGAAAGGTTACAGTGAATTCGAGACAGCGACTCTAACCACTTTTGACAAGAAGTTGCTTAAATTTTGAACAGCCAGTAATTAAATAAAAAAGATATACTTCATCAACTAGAGATCTCTCATTTTATTTAACTTTGATTTCAACAGTAAGAATCCATACACAGAAATATGAAACCATTTCCTGGCAACATGTAAGAGATGTTGATATTTTATGCATACAGTTAACTCCATACATAACGAAATCATCTTTTTTATGTGTTTAATTTAAAAAGATCGATCGATTGGAGAAAAAAAATAAGTGAAAAAAAAATTAACGCTTCCTGCGTAGACTGAGGCTGTTGTGCTTCTTCCAGCATGCCTTTATTGATCCACCTTTGGAGCTATTTAACGTATGACCATAATCATAATGCATATATCATAAACTGGAATTTGAATTCAAGGTACAATATGTAATAACATTCCTGGTTCTGTTTCAAGAAATACACCCGTTGCAAATGTAGTGTCTTCTGATAAACGGACCGATGTTGAAACTATTTGATATGTCGAAAATGTTAGATTGCCAGTAAATACTTGAAAACTTAGAATATCGAATAGTATAATCTAGTAGCGTTTATATCACGTGATCACAATGATGTAAAATACAAAGAAATGTTACCATTCGAAATGTAAAGCCGAGAGTTTATCATTAATGCATAATTGTATTTCAAAAGTCCAATGTACAATTAAGCACGGATGTCATTGCGTATATGTGATTTGCATCGCTTGGATATCTAATTTTGCTGCATTTTCATGCTTATTATAAACCAAATATTGTGGATGTTTTCATCCTCATGATATTATATTATGCAAGGATTATAATATTAGACTGCTGAAAACTTGAGTTTACCACCTATTTAAATTGGAGAGGCATAATTATATTTCAATTAGATAAGTTAATGTGCATACAGCATTTAGATAATTCTCTAGTACATGTATATCTGTTCTATCAGGTGTGTTGCTCAAATGTTGGAATTGATATTAATTATGATTTGAACTACTCTAGTCAGGGAATTTATAGCAGTCTTGAAGCTGATTCTGGTTATTTTTCCAACGGTTTTAATATAATGAATTATTGAGCTAAAGTGAGGATGTTACGAAGGACATCAGAATAAAAGATGAGTGACGGATGGTGGATGTATAAGAACAACGGTAATAGAATAATAATGAATAATATTCAGCATAGCTTAAAGCCTCTTTAACTTAAATAAGCGTATTTGATTTAGGGTATTTCTCCAAAATTTAAAATATCAATAATGTGTTTTTGTTACGAATCTTTAACTTATTGCTTCAAACAAACTGAGCTTTGCAAGTTTCACACATTTTACTAGAAATGCATTTCCGCCTTTTTTTGTCAATGATATGATTATACAGCACCGCAACACTTTCAAAGGGGACCGTCTCCCTTGATCTGGTTATTTAGGTATCCGCCTTTGAAGTTGAATGTCGAAGTTTTGAATCCGTTCTAATATAGTTAGTTGGTGAGTCGCTAGCTGTTTACAATAATGGTTATCTTATAATTACATACCAAGTGTCTGGTATTAAAGTATATCTATCATTAGGAAGGTGCATATGCTCAAAAAGAATGTGTCTCATATGTCATAAATCGCTGGCCCTTTAATTAGGGGTGATACTACAATAAAATAAGCACTTAACAATTTGGAGAAGTCCGAAATCGAGGTAAACTAAAATGCTTGTCGTTAAAATAGGAAATGAAGTCTTCATTGCATAATAAAAAAATTCTATAAAAAATTGTAGCGTTTATAAGTCGGCTCTGAAATATTAAAATATTCTTTATTAACACCGGCTTGTTTGAATATTTTAAGTTTCCAAACGTAAAATGACCATATTCTCCGTCGTGAAACAAAGGTATAAATAGTTTGCAGACGACTTGCCTAATAAATGCGTAGTCAAGTAACGAACATGCATGTGGAATTTCTACTCGGCTGGAATTCTGTTAATTTAGTATCATAGAATATGTATGATATGTATCATATATCATGACAAGAGGGCCAAGATGGCCCTATATCGCTCACCTTGGTACAAGTCCACTTGCCTGGTGGAAGATCACTAGATAAT
>JAUMHA010012787.1:0-14469 GCA_032359765.1 Saxidomus gigantea
TTTGAATCGTAACTGAGAAATGGATTTTGACAAAACTGAACTGAAAATTTATGGTTTGAACAACTTTAAATGTCATTCTAAAGTTATGGGATATGCCCATAAGGTCTGAAATATTCTGTTAACTTTGGATACGATTGAATAAATTAAATCTATCCAAAAATCAATATCTACTGTACTGTAGACAAAGTTTGCCTCGGTGTTAGTCAATCTACATAAATAATGCAAAATCGGTTTGAATAGCCTTAGTGTGCACATTTTGTGAAAAAAATAAATCAGTTCTGATATGAGTAGAAATCTACGCGAATCAGAATTGTTTTATTGAAATGAATATTGGTAAATTTTAGTTACTTACGGCTGATGAGAACATTATTATCCAGTCAAGATAATGGCGGATTTTGCCGGGAATATTCCTGCATATCAAATGCTTGTATATAAAAATAGATACATATTCCCAGAAGTTAAATCTGTATATTAATCTAAAAAATGTTTGTCTCACCAGTACAAAACAATCATGTGATTAGATAATACCTCAAAGGTATCCATGTCGTGTGTTTACAACCAGTCATGTGAAACTACCGGGCGCAGCCATCTTGTTTAAGTTATTACGTCATATCCAACATTTGACGTCACTTTTTCTCCGAATAACTAATTAGACGATAACGGCTGTTTATGCTTCACGCGGCTCTTATGTTCTTGAAATAAACAGTCCTAACGCACCAGATAATAAAACAGTTGCTTAGATATTTACAAAAGGCATTTTATTGGACAGCCTAATCAAGATTTACCACAGACTCTAGTTTAGCTCCAAATGTTGCCCTAACTAAACGGTAAGTGTGATCTAGACATCAGTGAATGCAAATTTATTTCAGGATGAAGAAATGTTAGATTTCAATCGCCGTGTAGTACTTGGTCTTGACTATGAGTTAAGGTGTTTGATTTCATGTCGCTTTAGCTAAGATGTGCACGGTCGGTTTAGTGTGAAGGGGAGCCTGATCTTGATATACATGATATAATTCACTCGTGCAGTTTTGGTTACATTCTGTTTGAACGTATATAAAGATTAATTAACAATGCAACTAATTTTTTTCAACAGGGACTGTGTGAAAGCATGGCGTCAGCGCAAAGAAGTACTCGTACACAGAACCGTACATACTACTACCGTCTTCAAACACTTCTCGTTGATGGCGGGGCTTTGGTCCTAAGAAGAGTCTTCGATGAAAAGAAAACCCATTTTCTACTTGACGCATGTCTGATACATTACAAACAACACATTTGGCGTCATTTAAACCGGCAGCAACGCGCTATGTTGTACCCACCACCAGGATGTGTACCCACGTCAGATGACTTTGACATATCGTTACTGGCATGTTTACTCAGATACATGTGCGGTCTGAGAAACAGCAAAGATCCAGTTTGGTCTAATGAACCTCAAGCCGATTGTTCTGTGGAAGCCGATATTACGAGATTGAGACTTGCGCGGAACAAGGTATGAGAATGTGAACTTCTACCAATCTTTGGTATTTTTAACAGGTCAATTTTAGCCTATTTGAAAATGAATTTGCAAATAACAGGAAAAACATTTTCATGTTACTTTGTATAAAAACTTAAAAGACTTTGTAATCTACGTAGCAGTAGTATTAAATAGGTTCCGTGTATTTTATTGGTGTTTGATAGACTGAAAGTCAAATTTGTCCTACGACACCTCCATAAATAGAAGGTATACAAATATTTGCAATGCATTTTGTGTGGTGAACATACTGAGCAATTCAATGCCAATGACTCTAAGTACTGTCCAAAGTGATAATGCGGGCAGACGTAGGTAAGTTTGCTGCTAGTTAGAAGTATTAAATGTGTCTCTGTATTTCGTCGTGGATTAAAAAGCAGTCAGGAGTACGGATGCGTTAGAATTAATTCACTAGTGCGAAGTCACGAGTTCCAGGTTGGTTAACGGTAACCCTCTTCAACCTTATTTTAGTCCAAAGGCCAGGGTCACATTAAGTCTTCAAACGAAAGCAAAGCTGATTGTGTTCAACCCATAATGTTTTATTAAGGACTGGCTGCAAAACTTCCCAGTATTGTAAAACACATTCTGGTCCGAAGGTAAACGTGACTCTTAATTGCCGTGTTCGGTATGGATCATAAAGCAATTCTTTGAGTCTTATAAAAGCCCAACATTGTGGTTTTGCAAAAGCTATTTCGATAAATGCGTAATAAAATAGTATGTGATTTTGCATTATAAAAGCAGCGCATTATAGAAGTTGTATTTTAGAAACCTCCTTTTTCAGTTTGCGCATTCGTTCTCGACTTTTGAGATTTCAGAGAGTGATTTTGAGAGTCTATGGTTGGAAATCGAGCAGGTATATTACAAAAACAATTACATTTTCAGTCAGTTTGTTTTCATTTTCTGGTAGGATATCATTCATATTTAATCTTTTTTATCTTTATTTATTACCATCTGTATATCTTGTCCTGATATTTTTTTATAAATTTACCTGACGTGTATCTATTCAAGCGCAGGCTATAGCGTGTCTGCTGAAATAATCTTCTAAGAAAAAAGAAATTATAACAAGAATTTCCCACCAAAACGTCTGCAGATGTTTGCTTTGATTGAAATTGTGTTCAGTAAAAATTGGACACTGAGTGTGTGCCATTCTAGACACAAGAGACATTGATCACTAGCTTGTCACACCACGCGTTTAGTATACGCGTAGAACGATTTCTTACGTTTAAATGATGTATTCCGTATAACAAATGTCAATTTAAACGAAGATGCTTTTATTACATATCTAATGCACACGATAAAATATATAAAATGGCGATGTCCTGTCCCTGTATAAGTAAATACTACATAGCCAATGAAATGAAAACGTAACAAAGTGTAACTTGTGACATTGTATTGACGTATAAATAGCAATTGAGTCATTGTGAGTTTCAGTGCAATAAAAACAATTTCTCCTTTATATAAAAATATCCTTTCCCGAAAATTGAATATTCCGTGTATGATGAAATAACTATCTTTGTTTGAAATGTTTAAGTACACCATTGAAGGGTCTTACTCCTATACTTATACGATTTGATTGTTCGTTATCTTTTGTTTCAATTACTTAATCTTGACTGGATAATTATGTTCTTATCATTAACACTTTTTGGTAGGCTCTGATCAGACTGAATGCTGGAATCCAGAATGGTGTTCCAAATCTTCCCTCCAAGCTGACTAAGATAAAACAGGATCCTTTAGACCCACAAGCAGATGCACGGTTAAAGCAAGAAATCAAACTGTGGGAAGAAATGGATGATTCAATGACGAGAGATATAAATCAGAAACTCGAGGAATATGGCGACGATCTGAAAAATATGTCAGCAATGATGACAAAAGGAAATAGTCAGAACTGTAGAATCGAAAGAAACACTAGCGAGGTTTTACAAAAACTGAATGATTTAAAGATATCTAGCATACAATCAAAAGTAGACCAAGGCGTCATATCAAAGAATACCAATGATATAAATGAAAGACAAGAGCAGACATTACAAGGACAGGAAAAACTGCACGAAGACTTCACAAACTTGAATAGTGCCTTACATCGTATGGCAAGCGATGTTAAATCCATGGATAACAAAAGTAAGAATATATATTTGTTTAAAAATAGTCTCTTCATAAATAATGTTTAGGGTAAGATATATATTTATTAAATATATAACTTACCCTTCTCTTTTTTGTAACACCTATAAGAGAAACAGTTGTAAACATTGTATTAATACTAGTTTTCAAATGTATTCATGAGTTTTAGCATATTTGATTTGCGCTGCATTTATATTTATTTCTTTGCATACATAATATTTTTTTTTACAGTGGATCCAAAGCTTTCACCGGAACAGAAAAGCCTTCATGGTACGTTTTCATTGATGTTATTTTGCTCCAAGCAACATGGCATCACTGTTAATTAATTTTCTCTGTAAACTAACTGCTGTAATAAACAGTTTGGTTGTGGTTAAATGCGTTTAACTTCGCTTATGATTTAATGCAACATTTCCGTAAGCTAAAGAATCAAAACCGACATCATAAACTCTACATAAAATATGGTGGTGTAGTACAAGATACAAAAGTATCTACACGAGCGTATAGATGACACAAAAATAAACAAATAAAATTTCATTCTTGATATTTTGTTCATAGCTTCTCGGTGTGTTGTGTTCAATAGTTAGTTCAAGTGTTAGTTTATAATTCAGCCAGAAATAGCATCTTTTGAACATTGCATATTGCCTTCCCGAGAGCTTTACTTGTCAATATGAAAAACCTAAATATGGAATGTGTTTAGATTCCGAATTAACACATTACGGATTAAGGGAAACAATTTTGTTCGGTTAAGGATTAGGCTAAAGTTTGTCACAATTGACAAAAGATATTTGGCAAGTTTTTGTACACATACCTTAGAACACAAGCATGGTTTTTATATTTACTTAAAATTCAGTTTCAAATTTTAGACATATCACAGATGTATTTCGAAGACGCCGAGGCAGAGACTCAAATATATGTAAAAACTGGTGCATACGATGAAGCAAGAAAAAAGCTCCAGAAGTCCGGTCTTGTCATACTCAGCGGGCATCCCGGTGAAGGAAAGACTGCAATGGCAATGCATTTACTACTAGAAACAGCGCCAATCAAAAAGCTGTTACGCCTAAGTGGACCCGCAGATTGGAGGCTTGTTGATATAGATGGTTACAACGCCGTTCTGATAGATGATTTATTCGGCACTGGTATTTTAGATGAACAGTTGCTGTGCCAGTGGGGAGAATATTTTCCAGAAATCCGTTTAGCTGTAGAACGAAAGCAATTGTCGTCGGTGGTAATCACTACACGTCATTACATATTGAAAGACGCCAAGAAAATTCGTCGGCTCGAGATATTTAAGGATGATGATATCACTACATTGTCCTCTTCAAAACTGACAAACCAGGAAAAGCATAGAATACTTGTAAACCATTTGATAAAGAATAACAGAATAGTTGAATCAAGCTTGTATTCTGTGGAATATCCATTGAACAGCAGCATAGGATTTCCAGAATGTGCTGTTATGTTTGCGTCAACAGACAGCTTGTTCAACAAGGGCCCAAATTTTTTCTCTTCTCCAGTCGAATTCTTCCGAAAGTGCATCACTGACCTTTCAAAAAAAGAAGACGAGTTCAAGGCTTTGGTTTTAGTGTGGGCAAGACCATCAAAGAAAATGCCCATAGAAGATCTGGAACGCAAACATATATCACGTTTACAAGATATAGGAGACGATTTTGATTACTCGATTGACAAACATTCCAGAAGCGTAAAAATGTATCTTGAACACCATAAAGATGAATTTCTGATATTCAACCTCAAAACAGGCGAATATTCTTTCAGTCATCATGTAATAAGTGACGTTGTTGGTCTTGTGGCTGCCGAAGACAATCCAAAAGCTGTTTTGAGACATGGTTCTAAAGACTTCATAATGCGATATATCACTACAGAAGAAGACAAACCTCGCGAAGAATTCCTTATTCATATACACGAGTTCTTGTACCCGGCACTTATTGACAAAATTTGTCATTTACTTTACGAAAACGAAGAAGATAAAAATAACTTACCAAATTATTACGATATTCGTCTCAAAGAAGAAGGCATTGAAAACTCAAAGATATTTAGAGGTTCAACTACAGATAGAACTATTGTGAAGCATGACGCGTTTCGCAACAAAAATTTCATTCGATGTTTTGTCACTACCCTGACAAACCATGATCGAAAATACAAATTAGTAAGCAGACCCATGGTAGATGTATATGAACTATTCAAAACGAAGTACTGCATTGAATTTGAGTCAGGAGAATTGAGTATGTGCCTCCCTTCGCTTCTTTTGGCAAAAGGAAATCAGCTGCTGGTGGAAGAATGTTTGAGTCAGTCAGTTTTGACAGACGACGAAAGGTATATTTCTTTGCTTTTAGCAACACGTAAGGGAGACTTAGACTTGGTGCAGAAGTTGACTGATCGCGAAACACCGATTAACGATGATGCTATACAGATTGCGTCTGTTAAGCAAGATGTTGATGTCCTGAAGCTTCTACTACAGAGTGGATCGAATAGCAAATCACATATTCAGAACGGAAACAGTCCATTAATCATGGCTGCAAAGAAAGGATGCCTCGATATGGTGAAGTGCCTTCTTGATGGTGGTGCTGATGTTAATTATAGGAATCTGAGCAAAGTATCGGCTCTCGATAAAGCTGTTTGTAGCAACAAAACAGAAATTTGTCGTGAATTGCTGATGAACGGGGCAAACGTGAATGAAAAAGGTGGAAAGTTTGATCGTACTCCATTGCATACCGCAGTAGATATAGGATTGACAGATACTGTGAATTTGATGTTGGAGTTTGGAGCAGACGTTTTTACACAGGACCATCGAGGCGATTACCCAGTACACTCAGCTGCAGTTCAAGGCCACACAGAGATACTTCGATTATTATTAGAGAGAAACAGGTCACAGGCAATCTTGACATTGAATTCTCATGGTAAAGAAAACCTTCGAGGAATGACATTATATCATTTTGCTGTACTGAAAGAAAGTTGGAATTTATTTGAAATTTTGAAAGAATTCAAAGTCGATCCAAACCTGCAAGATAGATATGGTAGGACACCGTTATATTTTGCAGTTTGTCATGGCAAGAAATACTTTGTTGATTTACTGCTGGATATTGCAGATCCAGAAAGGCCGGAGAAGAACGGATACACGCCGTTGCACGTAGCCGTGTTCAAACATCACATAGATATCGTCAAAACGCTATGCCGGCATGTGAACGCAAACCTGCGAGACAAACGGGGTTTCACACCTCTCCATCTGTCATGCAAAACAGTACAGTTGGGCGTGATTAAAGTGCTTTTAATGGAAAGTAATGCAGATGTAAGAATGAAAACAAAGAAAGGTGAAACCGTATTCCATATTTTGAAAACGGCATCTGAAAAGACGACGGGGATGGTAACAACTATTGCAAGATGTGCAAAAGCAATATTATGCAAAGATCCGTATTTTCGCACAATATTAGAAGGACTTGAGAGAAGAGGGGAGATTGATCCCATACTTCAAACGATTTTGGATTTGGAGAACGAAACCACCAGCCCTTGAAGAAGCGCTTGTGAACGTTGTTTTGTATGGTTATTATTTCTGTCCTCTGAGCTTAAAGCGTTAGTGACCTTTCTAAAATCGAGATATGAATTAACAAATCCGCTTACTGAAGCCCCTATAATATAAACTTTTATTAGACGGTGATTATGTAATCATTATGTAAACAAAAAGCGACGAAATCATCAAAAAGATATCAAGCAATGCAGCTGTCAAGTAGGAACTTTAATGTCTGCATTATCTTGTCCTTTAACCATTTGATCTAAAACCAGGACGTTTTAGCCCTTAAATGTGTTTTAATCTAATATGAAGTAGGAGTACAACAAACTTTCAAGCCAACGTAAGGACGGAGGAAATTAACGGTTTTGGGTCTCCTAGAGGCAAGTTCTATGACCGTGGTAGAGGCACTAACATCTTGGTTTAGAATTTCTTAATCAGGCCAAGGAGAGTTCAAGATTATGTTGTAACTTAAAAACAAATTGTAATAGAAACATTAATATACGCATGTATGCACACATGTTACTGAATGCGTTCGTAATACTTCGGAAATCACAAAAAAGAAGTGTTTGTATATAAGAATTAATGTAATTTTGGGTGTATTAGAAACACTGTAATATTTTTTTGTGGATTGCTACTTGTCCACTCGTTTTTCTTACAGATATAATCAATAATCAAACATAACGAACAATCTAGTCCAATATATACATAAAATTATATTTTATTTTCATGGTGTCTTTAAACTAATATTAATTATGTATAACAAAGATTACAGTATATCTCATTCACACAGCTCCTATCATCCTAAAAGTCTCTTCTCCTCAACCTCAACCGATCCCAATCTAAATCCAAATCTAAATCCCAGAGAAAATGGCAACCCCTGTTTTTATACCCTCTGGTCCAAATGTGGGAGATAGGATAATAGACCTGTCAGCACTTTCCCTATAAAGAGTGAAGCATACTAAATCAAAACGTGAAGCATAGGGATGCTATATGTAGCCTTCAATATAGCCAGCCCAAAGATTTATGAAGCTACACTGCTATCTCTTTGTTCTCTAAAAACAGACACACTAAGGGGTGAAATGGGTACAGATTCTAACAGTATTAGAATAAAGAAAGTAGAGCTATAATAGTGCTAATAAAATGTATATAATAAAGCCCCAAAACACAACACTATATTAACTGTTTTGTAATTGTGATATTTGCGACTGTATATACGGTTTTTAATGGTCGCAAATATTTTTAACGGCGACGGCGTTTCTGATTGGTAACGTCGTTTAAATTTGCGACTATTAAATAACGTCGTTATAGTCGCAAAAATGGAACGGGAAATGGTTCAGGTCCACTGCACAAAGGAGTCAGTGTTTCTTAAAATAGAATAATCGTAATGCAGTAGAACTTCATATTACATGGTCACATAAATCACAGTATTGACCACTTTAAATCCAGCTTCCTCAGGTGAGCAACTTAGGGCCAACTTGGACCTCTTGCATTATTTCTATTATAGTACATGTCTTTAAGTTTGCTTTTCTTTATTTTAATCATTTTATACTTACTTTGAAATTCAGTGTCTAACTCTTCTACGGAAATAAACACCATGAATAAATTATTGTTTGAAATATATATTACATGTGATTATTTGTACATTTGTTTCTGAATAGCATGCTACGTGTAAATGTGTAGCTAAAGAAGAGTATGCGATAGAATATGTTTAACAAGAATTTCAAGGTTTAAATTATATCAAATTGTAAGCGTTATCAACAGGTTTAGGTGAATTACTGTCGAGTTTGAAGATTGGTGATCTGTGGTCAAAAACTAGGCCACCATGTCAAATCATAGAAGAACCTTGTGTATGCAATGGAGTCTGCATGTTTGCCAGAAAGCTCGTGAAATTTGGTTAGAATGACTGCTTTGATGAAATCTAGGTCGGATTAAGATATGAATCATCTGTGGTTAAAACTAGGTCATCAAGTCAAATGAAAGAAAGATTTTGTGTTTGCAATAGAGGTTTCAATTTCATTGCGGGCGATTTTGGAAAAGTAACATGTAAGTGCATGAGGTAGTGAATAGTTCTTTGAACAAATATTATGACCTGAATGAAAATCGCCCAGGAAGGTACGATGAAGACTGGGTTAACATCACTGTCCAGTGTGTAGCTTTAAAAATGTCAAAACATTTATATTGTGATAGCTCACCTGATCACGAAGGTGAGTTATTGTGGTCGCCTGATGTCCGTCGTCTGTCCACACTTAAACTTGTGTATGCAATTTAGGCTGCTTTTTTCAATGCAGCTTCATGAAACTTGGTCAGAGTGACTATCTTGATGAAATCTAGATCGGCTTTGAATATGGGTCATCAGGAGTTAAAAACTAGGTCACCCGGTCAAATCATAGAAAAATCTTGTGTTTGCAATAGAGGCAGCATTTTTCATTGAATATCCATGAAACTTGGTCAGAATGATTACCTTGATAAAATCTAGATCGAGTTTGAACATGGATTACATGGGGTCAAACACTAGGTCACATGGTCAAATCATAGAAAAACTTTGTGTACGCAATATAGGTTGCATTTTTCATTGGATCTAGAAGTCACATTTTATAGCCAATTATCACGTAAATTGGTCAGAAGGTTTGCCTTGTCAAGGTCAAACAGAATGTTTGTGTTTAGGATATATAGTTTAGATTTTTAGTTTGGTCACATATGGTCAGAAGTAGGTCTCAGGTGAGCAATTTAGGCATATTGGCCCTCTTGTTTTTTATCCATGTAAACCTTAAATTATTTTATATAAACGTTAAGAAAGTACTGGATCCATTATGGTGCCATGACTCGATTTATTTAAATTGTAAAATTAACAATCACACTACAGTATTTTTTGAATGGAAGTATCACTGTTCAGGCACTGACCAACAAACAGTATATATACTCGATTTCGGAAATATAGTTTTTCTTCTAGATATAATTCGTATTATGTGAAACAATTTTGCTCATATAACAAAAAAAACTCTCTCGAAAGGCAAAAATAAAATTAGAATTAATGGGGACTTGTCTATGACTTATTTATCACTATGCTTAGGCCCGCTGTGATACTTTTGTATCGCAGTTTTCTTGTCGGATCTGCATGAACTTGTTCAGAATTATTGTCTTGATGAAGGTCAAAACTAGTTCGCCCGATCAAATCATAGAAATAGATTGTGTATGCAATGGGGTCTGCTTTTAAGCACACCTGAGGATTTGTGCTCATAGTGAGCTATTGTGATCGCTCACCGTCTGATGTCTGTTCAAATCTTTTGAAAACGTCCGGACCAATTTCAACCAAACTTCACAGGAATATTTCTTAGGTGACCCTTAACAAAGGTTGTTTAAATGAAATAGTTGCAATAAGAGCTCTGGTTGCAATGGCAACAAATATGAAAACTTGGAATCTTCTTTTCAAAAACTGGAAGGCCCATAGCTTAGATATTTGGTATGTAGCATTATCTAGTAGACATCTACGAAGATTGTTCAAGTCAGGATCCTTGTGTCAAAATTGACCCTGCCCTGGGGGTCGTTTGATTTTACATAGGCTTTTATAGGAAAAACTTTAAAAACTTATACTCCAAAACAACAAGACCTACAGCTTAGATATTTGGTGTGTAGTATCCACTATTGTCTAGTGGACTTCTCCCAAGAATGTTCTAATTATGCCCCTGTGGTCATAATTGACGATACCCAGGGTGTCACTAGTTATAGTCATTAAATGTCCGGGTGTCAGTTATGCTATTAAGTGTCAAGGTGAGCTATTAGAATCGCTCATACAGCCTGGCATTTGGTGTCAACCTACATTTTCCTTCAAACGACATCTTTTCCAAAACCACTGGACCAATGTTAATGAAACTTTGCAGCGATGTTCCTTGCATGGAGCTTTATCACAGTTGTTAAAATAATTCCATTCCATGCAGAACTTTGGTTACCATGGCAATGGAAAGGAAAAACTTTGAATATCTTCTTCTCAAAAACAGGCAGGCCATGGCTTAGAGTTTTGGCATGTGTCATTGCCCAGTGGACCTCTCCCAAGATGGTTCAAATCATGATCCCATATAAAAATTAACCCTGCGCATGGGGTCACTTGATTTTACATAGGTTTTTATATGAAATTATATTAAATCATCTTCTCTGAAACCACAAAACTAGAGCTTAGATATTTGGCATGAAGCCTTGCCTAGTGGACCTCTATTATTAAGTGGATTCTCAAAATATTTAAATCACGCCCGGGGTCACTCGGTTTTGCATAAGCTTTTATAGGAAATACTTTGAAAACTTGTACTCCAACGACCTGCAGCTTAGATATTTGGTGTGTGGTATTCACTATTGTTTAGTGGATCTCTACCAAGAATGTTTCTAAATATGCCCCTCGGGTCAAAATTGATGACACGCAGGGGGTCACTAGTTATTAGCTCACCTGCCATTAAGTGCCAGGGTGCGCTATTAGAATCGCTCACACAGCCCAGCACTTTTGTGTCAGGTGAGCTAAAACCTAGTAACGACATACGTCATCCGTTTACATTTTCCCTCAAACGACATATCTGAAACCACTTGGCCAATGTTAATGAAACTTTGCAGCGATGTTCCTTGCATGGAACTTTATCATAGTAAAAACTGTTGTCAAAATAATTCCATTCCATGCAGAACTCTGGTCACCATGGCAATGGAAAGGACAAACTTTAAATATATTCTTCTCAAAAACAGGCAGGCCAATAGGTTAGATAATTTGGCATGTGGCATTGCCTAGTGGACCTCTCCCAAGATTGTTGAAATCATGACCCCATGTGAAAATTAACCTTGCACGGGGGTCACTTCAGTTTACATAAGCTTATTTAGGAAAAACTTTAAAAACCTTCATTTGGAACCACAAGGCCTAGAGCTTAGAAATTTGACATGTAGCATTGCCTAGTGGACCTCTTCAATTATGTTCGTGTCATGACCCCTGGGTGAAAACTGACCCTGACATTTGATTTAACATGGCTTTCTAGGAAAAACTTCAAAAATCATCTTTTCTAGATATTTGGAATATAGTATTATGTAGTTGACCTGCAAAATCACAAGGTCTAGAGCTTAGCTATTTAGTATGTAGCGTTATCAAGTAGGCCTCTACCAAGTGTGTTCAAATCATTCGCCTAGGGTCGAATTTGACCCTGTCCTGGGGTAGCTTGGAATAAGTAAATCTTTAAAAATCTTCTTCTAGAAATTCCTACAAGGACTAGAACATATAAATTATATTTAGTATGTAACATTGTCTAGTTGACCCCTATCAAGTTTGTTTTTGGGGTCAATATTGGCCCAGCCAAGCGAGTCATTTGTTTTATACACACTTATATAGGAAAACCTTTTAAACCCTCTTCTCCCAAACCAAAAAACCTAGCTTAGATATTTTGTATGTAGTATTGTCTAGTGCAACTCTAACAAATATCTTCCATTCATGCCCCTGGGGTCAAATTTGACAACCACTGACTTACTTAGCGACTGGCTGTGACAGCTGGTGACCTTTCCCGACCAGTGATTTTCCCTAGAACCGGTGACTTCGATAGCAACTACTGACTCCCTTTAGCAAGTTACTTCCTTAGGTCGATGCACTGGTACACTTGTTAGCGATATAGGACCATCATGGCCCTCTTGTCCACCGTAACTTCATAAAATTTGGTCAGAATGTCTGTCTTAATAAAATCTATGTCGCATTTGAATCTGGGTCACCGCTGGTTAAAAACTAGGTCACAAGGTCGGTCTAATCAAAGAAAAGCTTTGTTAATTCTATAGAGGCCACATTTAATATCCGGTATTCATGAAAATTGGTCAGAATCTTTGTCTGAATGATTTATGGATCAAGTTCGAATCTAGGTCATCTAGTGGTCAAATACTAGGTCACGCAGTCAAATCAAAGGAAAAACTTGTTAATACTCTAGAGACTGCATTTAATGTGCATAATTCGTGAAAATTGGTCAGAATGAAAAGATTTCTCTGTCAAGTTTGAAATTTTGCTACTTGGGGTCACAAACTAAGTCACCAGAACAAATCAAATAAAAACCGTGTTAACTGTCTACTCACTCATCATGAAATTTGGTCAGTGTTTGCAAGGATCACGTGAGATTAGAGACTATGTCACCAGTGTTTTGAAGGAAAACTTTCTTAATACACTGGAAGTTACATATTTTAGCCAATCATAATGTTAGTTGGTCAGAATGTTTGTCTCGTCAAGGTCAGCATGTTTGTTTTTATATTTATATAGTTTAGGGTTGAATGTTGGTCACATTGGGTCATAAGTAGGTCTCAGGTGAACTTTACAGGACATTCGCATTTTAAATTATTGAAACAATATTACTTTTTGAATTCGTGTCAACAATAACACCTTTCCATTGTCTTTAACATATGTTATAATCTTATAAGAATAAATTGCGTTCAAACTATAGAATAATTTTTAATGAGCTGTAATTAGCCACAAGACCTCTGAACTAAAAACAATTCCACATAAAGTTGTTTTCAATTTAAGCTGTAACTTTATGTATTTGACCCGCTTGTTAGCGTTCCAGTTTGAGCTTAGGTCTCCAAGAAAAAGGAGCGCTACCGTGCAGGGGTAGAGCGCCAGACTCCTTACCCGGAGGTCGTGGGTCAGAAGCGGCAATTGACCGCGACCTCCACAATCTATTCTTTAAGCACGATTACTGGTCAGATCTCCATGAAGCAGTCATCGAGACTAGCTAATATGAGTTGCAAGTTCTTGTTCTACAATTAATGTAAAATAAAATAAATTTAACTTGAACTAAGCAGTATTTTTCTACTAGCAGATTTTCAATTGATACATACATGAAATGTTCTTTTTACCTATCCACCCACCATAATATGTAATCCCAGATTCTGGCTAACCATATTGTCAGTTCCGTAGGTATAAAAAGTGGGAGAGGTGAATTTCAGTGTAAGCTGGGTGACGTTAATGCTGATGAATTGCGGTTATTAGAGGAAACTCCAAAATGTACAGATATCAATGTTAAATACGTTATGATTATACGTTACATGCGTATTAGTTTATAACAATAATTTCACGCAAAACAACCGGATATTGACACTCGATCATCGAACAATTAACATACGTAAAATCTTAAGATATCAAAGTGAATATTTATTAGAATGAAAACACTACGCCAGAAGTAGGATCCGATGCAATAGTAATTCATTTCAGTTTATCAGTGTTTAATTCTATATTGCCTTATAACATACTTTTTCTGTAATAAATGGTGATAAATCAACCGGTAAATGGTGATAAATCAAACGGTCATTTTTCAAGAGTTTCTGATACATCAGAAAG
>JAUMHA010012898.1:5613-20863 GCA_032359765.1 Saxidomus gigantea
AACAGTAAAGTAGTGTTTTAACATATGCCATAAGAATGTGTGTTCAATGGATAACGAACGTAATTGCGCACACCTGAACGCTGTAAGTCGCACCCGTACATCTTACAATACATAGGGAGTCAATACAAATGTTTCCATAATTATAATAAGACCCGGCCAAGACATTTAAAAAATATGGCATCGTAAGAGACCATGTTAACGCCATTAAAATCCAATTCAACATTCATTCTTATTTATCAGTGATAAGTATATGCCTATCACTCCCTTTACTTTTCTTCGACCGATAATTGAAATTCAACTAATTTACAAAATATTATATAGTTCATTGGCAATCAATATCTGATAAAAGTTACAGTGTTTCCATTGTTTAATCTTCACCATTCATCGGTTAGTACATTTGTATATACCTCATCGTTTTCTGCACGTCATTCCCAGGTCGATGTATATACATGTACATACATCACCGGCACGTTGCGTTCACTATGTTTTGAAGCTCTGTTCATTTTACTAAGTCAAGTATTAAAACGCTTGCTCGTACTATCTCTCTATAATGTTTGGTAAATATGAAAAGCTTCTGTATCAACTCGATATAAGCGTATCTTTGCTTTGCTACATTACACCTGAAGTAAAATCTAATCAAAGTATACAACAAGAATGAAAAACAAGCAAATGTTTGCATATTGGCAGCATGTTCTACTGTTTGCCAAGTTAGACCAAGAAACACTAACATTAAAGTTCATTATATAATCATATGTTAGCATAACTGAACACTTTTCTTCGCTTTGCAGCCTTTGACTTCCATATATAATTAAGCTAAAGATTCAGACATAGACAGGTAGGATCTTTCTGCCTAATCATTCTTTACTTCTGTATGCCAATGGACAGTGTTTTAGGAGATCACACTCACTAACTAGTAAGAAAACTGAATTCAAAAGTCCAACAAATTTTTTCTACAATATGAACTGGAAGCCTCACACAATAATCGCTATAAATAACAATAACCGAAGAATTAGTAAACCTACCGATTACTGTTTTGCCTGTTTATTTACTTGAGCTGCAGATTAAAAATTTTCATTAGCAATATCATTAAAATTTCAGTGTTTTTTGTTTTCATTAAATATCCATTTCGAAAAATATTCTACGCAAGTACAAGCAATTGAAATGGCATGTATTAAAAAGAAAGTTGAAGCACACAAACCATCATTAAGTTACTGTCGACATATTTTCCAGAACTGTGAGTGCAATGGAATGACTAGGACAAAAGAAAAGTACGCTGCCTTCCTTTTTTCTAAACCCGTTTCTGTAACTTTGATAGAATACAAGGTGACCTTGTGCCACATGCCCACTTTTCTAATTGCATTTTGTTCATTTCCTATCGTCTGTTTTGCCATTTATTACCAATCAAACGGTATATCTATCTGCTAATCTGTCAAAAGCAAATCGTATTGCGTCAGATCACTCAATCGGTCCGGCAACATGTCAAGGAAATTCATTTTAGAGACGGCTTTTGTCTTCCACCAGTGTACAGTTATCACGTAAAGTCTGGTCATGTCGTATACTGTTGGCAATGGTTTAAACAGCATTTTGATGAGGTATTGATGGAGCTATAAAAAGATACAAGACAGATTCGCGTTAGTAATTAAATAGGTCTTTGCTACCTACGTTTGCGTTGTGATATTATGACTTATTTACATTCCCCTCTGTTACAACACAGAATCGTTTAAAACGTTAATAGTTTAACCGTTCTCATATTTGGTCTGCTTTAACATTCGTTAGTCATACTCAAACTACCCACCGGAACTAGGTATGCGTGACTTATTCAATCTAAATCCTACTTTACATAATCCAATTTTGGCAATAAAAACGTCTAAAAACTTTTTAAAAGATTTAGTTGATGCATTGTTTGTGTTAAGCATAACGAAATCCTGGTGTATTACCTTCCATCAGTTATTACCAATATCAGGACAGCAAAGGGTAGCTTATAAATGATGTGAAAGTATACGTTTTATAATAAAGGCGAAACCTAAAACCCCAGCAGTTCCTTTCGGAGATAAAGTTTTTGTCAATATTTACAAATAGTCAAAATTATATTGTCCATAAGTTTAACAAATGTACATAGAATGCATTTAAAAATGTTCAGAAAACAAAAATACAAAACTCTTGTATCAGTTTCATTTCGATTATCTCGTAGCATTTACGTGAGTATGTATAAAGTTAATAACACGCGTCTGACTTGCTACTGTTCTGTATTTTCCACTGCCTCCTCCTATATTAAAGGCAACTTTGGTAATTGTCCTTATCTGTTCTGTAACAGAAAACATCGGTTGACAAATAAGGCAAACAATCTTAAACAATGCTATCTCTATCGATCTTGACGTTTGCACTATCGACCTCAAAATCGATTGAGTTAAACTAGAATTCATGAACAACCAGCATATCAAGTTTGAGAATCCTAAACTAATCCGTTCTTTATAAAATGTTATTGATCGGACCGACATACCGGTATACTCCGCAGAGTATTGGTTTAGCTTCAAGCCAGGTGTTTACCTGATACATCATAACAGAAATATTACAAACAATAACCCAAATAACGTCTGGACTTCTGCATACTAAATGTAGTCAAATTTACACCTAGTCTGACAGAATAACAATATCATAGAGATCGTCTTAATCGGTCTCAGGACGGAACGTATCTTTAATTACCTTTTGTATGAGTAACACTTAGCAAAGGTTGTATTTCTCCCATTGTCCCGTGGGGAAAATACTAAAGCACCTCTACATTAGTTGAACTTTTCTTTTGAACTGACAGAGTTCATAGGTTCATGAGAGAGTAAATAAAAGCTTTAGAAATTCTGACGTATCATGCCTCGAGAAAGAGCCTATTTATTTTCTCACGTGCTAGATATTATACTTTACTATTCGAAAAAGCTTCGTCATTTTCGCAGGATAAACTAGTTCATGATGTGATCGTAATATTAGGTGAGCACGTTTTCGCTCCAAAACTGATTAACATCATTTGTGCCTGAGAGTAACGATAGTTTCAAGCGGTGACATGATTTGATTTAATCTTCTAATCAAACAGGCATCACAGATCTAAACTGATATATCAATGTTTGTTAAAAAGAAATAATCTGAAGTATCCGTTCATTAAATGGGTATAGAAGTAATCAATCTCCTAAGCAAATTGCGTGCGTATGATTGCTTTTGATCATCTACAATGTTTCATCGATCTCTTACGCAATTTTATAAGAAATTATATCATAAATCAGATTTGATAAAAGATAAGTGCTTACAATAAGATATATTCTTAATCTATAATAAAAAGGAATTGAAAGAAGTTGATTTTTAAAATAATAAAGCTACAATTAAATTGTCTGATGTTTTTGCGAATGCACATTTGGTTCCACTATTTATACATCAACAGAGAAGCTGCTGCTGTACACGCATGAGTAGTAAAATTGTGAAGTGAAACGAATATCTTTATTACGATTGAATCTTATCGGTTTGCTTTTAATGTGGAAAGATATTAAAATCTTTATTATTTTATTTACAGATGTCACTACAAATCTGTGTTTTGATCGTGAATCAGACTTTGAATGTGTATTTTAGTAAGAGTGATTCACATAATCTCTCTAAACTCATACATGAAACTGAATAAAGAAGGACATTGTGATATATAGTAAACAGCTTGCCTACTCACCTATATGTACCATGATTCAGAATGCACATAAATCAAATAAAGTAAAGGGTCATCCCTTGCTCGTGTATACTTGTACTTAATACATTAACACGTATTATATACTAATGACAAGCCTAACTGTTTTGTAATTTTGATATTTGCGACTGTATATACGGTTTTTAATGGTCGCAAATATTTTGTAAGTGTAAAGTGGTTTTAAACAACATTCTGTTGAAAATGTCTCACTTTTAAATCCCCTCCGCACAAAGTATGTCATCTGTCCACATTAACGTTGTGAAAACAATAGAGGACACATTTAGTGCCCAATCGAGATAAAAAAAACAAAACTTTATCACAATTAGTAAAATCTCACAGTTAGTGAAAGCCCATTGTGTCAATTCATTTACTAAAGCAGATAAGTATACGCTGTGAAGTGCCATAAACTAGTATCTTTTTTCATTTGCAACACATTTATCATAAAGCATTCAGCATATGGTCGTTATAAAGGATTCATTGGTGTAGCAATTAAAGAAAAAACTCTTTTTCAAATTACTCAGCAAGACGATCATAGAAACGCAAATACTGTGAAGCAATACAACATCAAGTAATCAATGTAATTAGCTCAACGGGATGAATTAGTAAACCTGCCTTCTATCATTATTTCCTTTTAAATTGCTTGCACAGCAGATTAAAACTTTTCATTAACGGAATTAGATACGCTGGGTAAGGGATTTTAAAGACTGATTTAACCGTAGAAGAAGCCAATAAGTGGGCACTGAACACGTTACAGTAATTTGAGGAATAGAATATTCTATAATTATACACAGTTGTACTATTTTAAAAGTACGCTAACGTTATGTGGGAAAAGTATAGTCTACCGGCGGCTCATTAAGTCATTTAAAGTCCTTAACCTTAATACTTAACCAACAATTCTGAGCAGTTTACGTTGCATAAAATGAAATTTTCATAAAACATTGTAATCTAATATTTTGGAGAAAAGTACATATTGCTGCATTTTATCTGAAACTATTTCTGTAAGCTAAGGCGGAAGCGACGTGACCCCATTTTACTAATTGCATTTTGTTCATTTCCTATCCTCTGTTTCAGCTGTTTATTACCAATTAAACGGTATGTCTTTTTGTTTTCCTGTCAAGACATAACGTATTGCATCGACAATAATCGTTTCAGCAGCATGTGAAGAACTGTCTTTTCAGACACGGCGTTTCTCAAAGAGAAAAACAGAGTTCGTATAGTCAGATCATGGAATGTGGTAAATTTCATAGAATACACGCGGTTAGAAAATGAGGAGAGCAAATTTTTAATTTTCTACATACGTATTTATATTAAGGTGACGTTGCTTGTTATATTCTTAACGAACACACAGTTCATCATAAAAAATGTCCTCTCTGTTTTGTTTCTCTCCTATAAATATTTCTCAAGAACACCCAACTGCAATTTGTCAATAGATGTTAACAGATATAACACACAATAGTAAAGTGTATTCTGAGCAATTCTTAGATGTACATTAAAATGTAGCATTGCTTAAAAGTTCGTATATATAAGCTGTAAGAACTACACCTTCTTTTTAACGGCAACAAACAAACGTAAACTTGACAAATTTATCTTTGTCATCTCTGTTTATTATCTGAATATGATATATAATTATACTACTTTTGAAATATACATTAAGTATAACCTTATATCAACTGCTGCATATATAGTCAAAGTTAAAGTATAAAGTTCAACAATTATCAATTTATTTTCATGTACAGATAATTTATGATATTTTTCTTTTCCTGTTATTTCAAAGCTGAAAGGTCACCCTTGCTTTGTTAATTAGAACAACAGAACAGCAATTTTTAGTAACACTTAACAACAATGCATTACCGATGGATACGAATTTCCATGAATATTTTCAATGGTTATGTGTCATTTTCCAAATGCCAGACCCACTCTGTACCTAATAAACAACATAATGTACGTGCGCGATCTTATATGTCGATGTCTAATTCGATTTATCTAAATCTATGACACCATTGACTATGCTCGTCATCGAAACAATGTTAACATTTCATTCCTTTTCGTGTGGATATTATTACAGCCGCGACCGACGATTTTTCCAGAGTCTTAGAGTAGCATTTTCCGATACATACACAATAATTTGTTGCCGAAGGCATTTGCTCGTCTGAGAATGCCTAACTTCTATAATTGTTCATATCAAATGGAATGAAATGGAAGTTCCATCCCTTCCTAGGTAATTAGCACCGATTATTATCACTAATACTCGCACAGTGTATTTGTATGAGGGTCGCTGAACCTCTCCAAGGGAGACATAGCATCTTTGAAATCGTTTTAAGATGACTTCTCGATTAAATTGTATGATGTAGCAAGGCGACTGATATTAATCCTGTAAAAATCAGAATGAAAATCAAACGAACATAAAGACTGAAACAAGTGATGGCAGAAACAGTAATATTTCATTTCACAAGTAAATAACTATCAAATAGTACAGGTTTAACAGAGACTGGTCTGTTTATTGTACTAAACAAATTTTGCTTGAAAAACACCCGATTGGTTGTGCCGGATCGGTAGCATGCCTAGTGTGATTACAAACATACACACATAGCAAGCCTATGAGCTCATTTCTCTAAAAGAATAAAAAGTTGTCATAAAGGTGATGATTAGGTTCAGCCGAAGACCATAATGAGAAAATTTCATTACTGTAGCTTCGAAATCAAGACAGTATGTAAGTCGTTCAGAATTACATGTTTCTTGCCGCAAAATAATAGCGATACTAAAATTATGTTGAAAATAAGTAGGCTTTTTAAAAATGCTGCTTATGATTAAGTCGGTTAACGATTCTAGTTAATTCTGTTTGTAAATGGCAAAATATTTCATTTCAAGTGTTATGTACTAGTAATTTAACTGTGATGATATATAGTTCGTGTTATTTATGTATGTCAAATTCTTACATCATACGTATGTATCTTCAGAATATGGGTGTTATTAGTTTTTTCAATATTCTATTGAAGTAATCGAAGTCGCCTATTGGCAAATTCTAACAATAGATATAGTTACGAGCTCTGCAGATAGAAGCTTTGATAGATATAGTATATCAGCCTTAATGATTCACTCTGTGCATAAAAGATAACAGCCACTAAACTGGACGATAGAGCGACTCTATTCCTCCCACAAGGAAGTTATCTAGTTTTGTCAAGACTTTTTTGTCATCAACAGTACGTTTACATGATACTCAGATAAGCGATATATGGCCATCATTTCTTGTAGTTCTTTCTAATTTGAATAAAATCAACTAAATACAATTTTTATGTTCCAGATACAGATCCATGAGAAGTTTTCTTACTCTTTTTTTTATTCCATTCCCTAGGGGTCATTTCTTTTTCAGATGAAGTCGATAGATGCATATAGAGGGACAGATGGTTTAAAACATTTTGAAATAATAAACAAGTGGTTTTTTTAAATGACACTTTACTTTATTAAAGTTAATGATATTTAAAGGTCCACAACATTTTTCACACAGCGTCTTTCCGATATTTTATACTTCTAAAGCTATACATTGTATAATGTTGCGGTAAGGTTGTACAAATTAAGGACTACAAGGAATTTAGGTAGTTTCTATTAGTCAGATGACGTCAGAAAAGTGTGATTTGACTACATATCAATATGTTGAGTGCCTTGCAAATAGTAAACCCTTTAGAAAAGGAAGTTTATGTAAAGTGAAAAGGAGTTTACATAAAATGATTGAATGATATCTGTAAGTAACAGAAGAAACAAAATGAAGTAAATTACAGAACAATTTAACAGTTGTCTAATAAAAAGGAACTGTTCAATAACGAAACAGTTTCATTTAAGACTTCAAAATAGGCTCCATTTAAATATTTGTTTCTTCCAGTTGACATTAACAAATTTTATTGTCTCGCATTGGACATAAAACCGATTTCAATTTTCTCTGTTAGAGTAGTTCATCACTCCGTCGTAGAAAATTGTCTTTGGTTCCCAGCTTTGTGTACTTTCAAGGACGATTTAATACCCTACCATGAAACTATTTAAGTGCATCATAAAATTCATATGCGTTTTTGTTTAAATGTTAAAACTATAAAGCGTTAATTCTTTAAAGCTGTTGCTAAAGACTTTACAGAGTACTATACTGTACAAGCATAATCAGTGCAAAAGATGCATATTTACATATTTATTAACTTTTCAGGCAAATGTAAATGCAGTTTTTATGAATATCAATGTAAAAGTAACCGTAATACCTACACACATGTAAAAAGAAGTAAATCTCAGAAAAACAACATTATCAAAGTTGTACACTTCCTCGAAGACAAGGTTAGGCAAAATCAATGAATGGATTTGGTGATTATCTTCTGAATAAGGCAATCAATGTAATCAACTAATATATAGAATCATTAAACATTTATAACAATGTTTGTAGATTTACACCGAGCTCTGCCCCGAGCTCTCTACTGCTAGTTGTGTTATATCGTTACAGTGTTACTAAATCTGATGTTTTTGTTGATATGGCTAAGAAAGCAGATGTGATCAATTAATCTATGTATATAACACGAATGTGAGGTTGCAAATTTTGTACACTCATTTTTAGGATGTCATTTTCTTTGCATAAGCCAACTAAAATGAGAAAATATGTAAAATAGCACAGCGCCCAAACTGTTTTTCAAAGAATGGGAATTTGAAGATCGATCTGTGTTGAATAGCATCTGCTTCAATTTTAGGAATTTGGCATGAGATAATGTCCTTAATAGTAAAATAGCAAACATTTTCCAATATTAATAAACACATTCCATAAAGATAACGACTATAACAACACTTAAATTATAGATTTTTCTGATTTCATTTCATATATCATTAGAAATTGCAACTATACCGCTGTCTACCCTTGACAGTGGCTATAGTGTATTACGTATGCTTTGAAAACATGTCAGGTGTAACCTCTGAAAACAGGCGTTTTAGCCTCGGGACTTATCTAAAAAATTAGATTAACAAAACGAGATAAACCACTTTAAACTGCTTTAGAAACTGGACTTAACAATTGAGTTGTGCATGTGTATGATAATGGTGGTTAATTAAGAGTAAACCGGAGCATTCTTACAAAAATCATAATGAATATTTTTCAGGATCCCGCTAGTTGATCTAGCTAGATCGATTTGATTCATTTACTGGATCTTAACTGTTTTTTAACCTAGACTTGTCATATTTATTCGACGATTTTAATTATGGGAGGTTTCGTTTTAAATCTTATTCTTTTTATACAGGTTTATTAATCCATGCCATCTAGATATTTCCCCGTGAACTATGTGACCAATATATTATCAGTACTAGTATAATTTATAACAGTCTGGTCAACACCTTACTGTTAAACGTAAGAAAGGGGTACAGTTCGCAAAGTTAATATTAAACAGATTAGTAAATTTGTTCTGACTGTCTGTGTAAACATGCTTTCAAATGTTTACAGACATAAGTAAGTACGTAAACAAATCAAACACGGGTTTCTGACTTTCATCCCTGATTATATTACCATACAAGACTGAAAATACCGAGAGCTTCTTCATTTGATTAACTAATTGTCATCACACAGACAACCCTGTTATGTACAGTCTGTGGATGCCAATTTCATTTAACACCTCAAGTGTTTCAAGACAGCATGCAGTTACATCATAAGTAAGTTTATCTAGTGGTGTGTGAGCTTCAAACTGATATGGGCAGTCTTAATCTGAAGTATTGTCCGTGCGGAAATACGTAGAACTATCTGACAGGTAGAAAATTGTTGAGTATGAAGATCTCAAAAAAGTCGATCCCTTGAATTGTTCTACATGTAAAAATTAATTTGCTGTTGAGTCCTGTTATGCCTTTTGAGGCGCCATAGCAACGCAAATTATAGAACTCCAGCTATGACACGTTTCATACATAGATATGTTTTGTACTTTGATATACCCTATTTATCTCTTGTATCCATCTTTATATGAGTACTCGTTCACGCGAAAGAGGCCGAACCGGTTATATAACTGCGTGTAGACAGTCACTGTCATAAACATTGCTTGTGACACCACGTTATCTCATTTATGCAGTGTGTTTCCTCAAAGTATTATCCTAACACAATCATAGTGCAAAAGCTTGTCTTTAAACACTTTTACAGATTGTGTACAGTATCAGTGCATAATTAAGTGTCAAACTGCATTTTCAATTAAGAACATTTAATTGCAAAACATACTCGTGTTCTATAGCTTAATCAGGAAACCGGTTTCGGGTGTCTGAAACCAGAAGACACGAACGAGAGCGTTATGTTGACTTTATGCCATTCATGACACAAGGAATACTTTAACAGTTGGTTGATCTGTGGATGTATGTTTCTCGTTGGCTGCTTAGATCAGGATCACACTCGAGGCTCTGCCTCTCGTGTGATCCGGAACTATACAGCCAACTCAAAAGATACGACGCTGCAGATCACCCGACTGTTATAATATTCCGTTTATATCCGTCAAAGTTGTTGTAATACACGCTTGTCTTATACTTAAACCAAAAAGTGAGCCTTTTAACTTGCTATAAGCACTTTCAATTTGTTATATTTTGTTTCATAGCGATGTCCAACACAAGTATGTATTAGTCTCGCACTGGAGAAAATCAAATTATGTAATCTTCATTTCAATGTAGATTGTTCTATGACAACACAAGCGTTTATGTATTGATTTCGTTATCAAATATTTATAGTAAATCCATGAGCTGTGGTCCAGATTAAAGGCGTCTATCTTTATTACCATGAAACAGAAAATGCTTTCAAGAGTAGCGCTGCTCGTAACTAACCTAGATATATCGTATGTTCATTCATTATCAAAAGGACTGAATACTCTGTTACGTCCCGGTGGGATGATAAACCCACAGTTACGCTTTGCTGATGAATGTACAGTATAGGTATTTTTTGCTCGACGAAATCAGTGTGGATATATATATACTCTTGTCATTTTAAGTAACTATATTCTTTGGGGGCATTTCGACCCCAAGCAGCAATTTCTTTTTAAAGCAGTTGTTTTAAGCAAAGTTTGTTAGCTAGTAAAATGTTGTAGAAGTCTCAACTTAGAGTAATTGTTTTCGATACGTATTGGAGAGTACATCAGCAATTTTACCTCTTTCTGCTCGGTGGTTTTAAGTGTTTTATTGCCTCAAATATCTTGTCTTATGACAATGACAAACCCCTTTAATTCTAACCGAGATTCGAACTACACAGCTGGAGCCCACAAATTTGCTGTTCAGCGTTAATTCTGTTTACGGTTATTTTAGCTTGACTGCTACCTATCGATCTTTTATCTCAAATGAATTTTTATGCGTAACGAGTTTTGTTGTGTTGTTAAATTATAGTGTATAATAAAAATAAATTACACATTTGTATTAATTGTCATTTATCGTGTATATCTTAA
Source organism: Saxidomus gigantea (assembly GCA_032359765.1). Lineage (NCBI taxonomy): Eukaryota > Metazoa > Mollusca > Bivalvia > Venerida > Veneridae > Saxidomus > Saxidomus gigantea. Next base: position 16,744 of record JAUMHA010012898.1, read on the forward strand.
GAGTCCAGGAATGGCTGATATCTTTGGACAAAACATTCGAGAGGGGTTCATTGCTTCGTTTCTTTATAGGCAGTATATTAATTTGTGGTGTATCACGACTGAATAAGGTCATAAGAAGTCAACAAGCTCTTCTGTACAGACAAATTGAGGTATTAGTTCTACCGGTTTTAATCTTTTCAAGTTGGTGCTAATCATATTGTAATTTTTCAAATTGTCCAGACAATCTTTTGTTGGGCTTTATAATAGTATGTCAAATTATGTCTGAAAGTTCTACATCAATGATTTTCATGCGTTATATATTTGTATTTTTATGTCGTCATAATTTATTGACGCTTCCAATTAAAGACGTCAGTAACAATTATGGCGTAACAATTTTGACCGAAGTCGTTTCCTTAAAGTCTGATCATACACAATATCAATGTCTTCTCATAAAATATAATGTATTTACCTTAGCTATTCCATATATCTTTTCTTTTCTGACAGAAATTTTAAATCTACCTGAAGAATATTTTTAAACTATTAATCTCTCTTTCAGAAATACGAATATTTTGCAAAACGCAAGGTTACTAATGGAATTTTGTAGTTTTATTACAGATACATCTTAAAACACTTTACTTCACTTGAATGTTGTTGTCAGTACCCAAGTACAACCATTAATTTCTCACAATTTGCATTTCAAATGACCGAGTTATTATGGTAGTTATACATCTGTTATGTTGGATAATTAGAAGCTCAATCGATTTACACAAACACATTATATTTTTAGCTGAGAGGATATCTGAACCAGGTTTGTGTTAACAAAAGTAAGAGCTGAAGAAATGAAATTAGAAACTTATAAACTTTGTACAATTCTAAGCAATCCGCAACATATTCAATTAAACGCGCAAGTCTCGTTGCAGATATATAAACTCATCGGCAGTACGAACCGAGGTAAAATAAAAGATGCAATTAAAACTATCTATAGTCTGTAAATTCTCTAGTTTATGCATGCTACAGATTTTAGTAACTCAGTATTATGAAGGTATCTTTCAATTATATTTATGAAAATGTTTGCAGTATCAACATTTTTTCTTGTTTACTTTTTCCGTATTCCGACATGACTTAGCAATTCTTGTTTTCAATGCTTAGGTTTTTCCGCATACTTTTCTTACAAAAATTAGTGACCATTGGAATACATTATAGCTATCTCACAATTAAAAACAATCCATGACTTGCAGTGCTTTCTCGAAATTGAAGTACATGTATTCCCCGGAAGTGATGTCCCGGGCAGAATAATTCACAAGGGCGTAGCCAAAGTTAATTATTACGCAGGCACATGACCGACGGGAAATGAGGCAGTTACGATAAAGTACTCCAAGCCATAGATTATTTAGATTCTTATAAGTCGAATTAATGAAAGCTATCGCAACTATACGGACCTTTTTTGTTCAACGGTTAGGTGTAAAATGGCATTAATAGAGGCTGTTGGAATGCACTCCCCCAATTTGAACCACCATTCAAGATATCACACATAGCTATATTATTCAAACTCGGAATCAAAACGCTGCATGGTGGTAAATTCTGATTTTCTTGACCCTTTTAAAGGCAAACAAGGTAGAAGAAATTCTATGCTTAACTGTCGGTATAAAAATAATATTCAGGTTCTAAATCACAAGAATTGCATGCGACTGATGTATTTATACCGATGTGACTCCTATTTCTATGTTTTATTTTCTGCCCGGGAGTTCATTTGAAGAGCCGAAAGGACCTATATCCATGTCCGAAACTCCGGCTATTTGTCCGTGTTCTTTAATCATGTTAAAGCACTCGAATTGACTATAGAAATGTACAATAGGCATATTAGAAAGAATCAAATAAAACGAGAGAGGTTTGGCAATAAACTGACTATACTATTCTATATCAGAATCTTGAGTTCTATACAGCCCAAAGAAAATGTTTAGGACTATTTTGAGTTCAGTTATATTGAAATAAAACCCAAAAGTTGAGGGATCAAAACTGCTCTTTCTTTTAGGTAAAAGTTCTTTGTTTAGAAATACATGTCCGGTCCAGTAAGCAAAGTCATCATTTAAAAGTCAGAGCCTCGTTCCAGCCAAAACAGATACCCTCAGACGGCCAACTGAAGGTTCAGATGTTGGGTTAAAAATGTATGTGTGATGCAAGGTAGCAATTTTTACAACACTGCATGATCTCCATATGTTCAAGTTGCCGGTTTGCAGTCATTATAGCATAACATCGACACCAACAAACTTACTATAGGGCCCGAAAGAGATGCATTAAGTAAAATATCACACAGATATGTCTCTTAATTGGAAATTTCAATCACGCTATAATGTTTTCACCAGACATCGAATTAAAATCATTGACCTACAGTCCTAAAACAAATTCATCTTTTTAACAGTAAAATCTATATATTGCATCCATTAAACGCTATTTTGTTATTCTATAGTCACCTTCATCTGAAATACAAATCATTAGAATCTGACCAGTCTGTCATTTTGCTCTCATAAACTTCTTTGGATCTATTTTCATTTCTATAAGTGACATCCTAAAAGTACTTCAAATAATCTTGTACTTGTAAAGGTTGGTTACAGTGTCTGATATCTAAGCTACAAAAGACATTATAAATATAAAAGGTTTAGGTTTGTTTGTAATAAGTATCAACAGAATTAAGACGTCAATTGAATCCCAATCCTCAACACATAATTGATAAAACGTATTTCTGCTTAACGACACAGTAAGTAAACACAAATGATAGATAAACAACTGCTTGAATAGATCCATTACATTGATTATAATTCAGTGCTAGGGAATATTCCTTAATTGTGGTTAGTGTCTAAATCGACTATTTTATAAAAGGAATTTTGTACTGTTTTCTTTAAATGGTTATTCAATCTATGTAAATCTATCGAGTAACTAACTGTATCATGTGTAAGACATATTCAATAATTACTCGTGATGTCTGTGCACTGCAGGTCGTAGCGATGTACGTATTCATTTACCTTATTCATTTTTTTATAAAAGTAAATATATTCAAGAATAAGAGAGAGCTTTTTCGTCTTGTGAAAATTTGAATGCCAACCGACTTGGACATTCCATTGCCAATTACATTTATGCAATTGACTCAGTTGCAAGATGACATTTTTACACAGCTTGCTTTTCACTCTCCACCATTGTATTCATGTGTAAGCATCGGCGCTAGAAATGAAAGGCATATACACGAAACAACCTTGAAACAACGGACTGCTAAGACGGTTAGAATATCTGATACGTGTAACGCATCTACATCAAGTTTTCCTTTATGCTATGGAAACATATCTTTATTCTCTAATCCGTCACCACCAATGTAAATTGTAACATGACTGTATGAAGATGCCGTGAGTCCATACAGAACGTGAGTGGTAGAGCTACCATTACCACTATTTAGTCATGACTACTCTTCTTTTGAACACTACGAAGCAATTCAGAGATTGTTTACGGTTTAGACCACTTATCATTGTTAGTTACCAACATGAACGAAAAAACGTTTTTATTAGACTATTTCTTGTTAACAGTGAAACAAAGAAGAAACGCTATATCAACGTGACAGAATTATACAGAACCTGTTTACATTGTTTTAAATTAGTGGTTTAAATACTTCTTAATACTTTTGAATCGGTAAAAACAGCTCTAATAGCATTGACGGTGTCTGCATTAATAACCAAAGAAGAAACTGTATGCAGTGGTTCCACTTTGAAATGGCCGAAAAGAAAGTGCACGTATGACCCGGACACCTTTTCGAATTGCAGACATAAAAATAATAGCGATGTTCAGGTATTGTGATAAACCATATTGTTTAAAAGCTTTTTTTCTCTCCTATGAGCATTTGTTTCCTCTATGATGAATTACAGAAAACCACGACGATGACGTAAAATGCACTCAAATATTACAAAATATATAAATACGAGCAATGTTCAAATATGAATGCATCTAAGCACATAAAAATGTATGCTTTTTGGTAGACGTTGCTGTTTTCGGCCGACGGTCATGTGGTGCATCTTCTGTTGAAACTAAAAACAAAAATAATATCAAACAGGGAATGCCACGTACCAAAAACGCAGCCTCCCCAAAACGAGCCCCACAG
>JAUMHA010013009.1:0-20857 GCA_032359765.1 Saxidomus gigantea
ACGAAAGCTAACCTCACAAGTGAACTCCACAAGTATCGGCCTAGACTTTCCGGTGGCGGACGAAGACCGTGTCTGAAGATACATACTCTTTCAAGATTGTGTGTGTAACACTTCTTTTTTACTGGACCTTTTAGTTTCAAACAATAGCCGCTAGTTTATTAATAAAATTTAAAGCAAATAGAGTCGTCTGTGACATAGTGGTTTTGAGGTTCTTCATTAAGTAACATACACCCTGTATTTATTATTATCATGTTTTCAGCAATGCGACGAATATATAGGCCCTACTTTTCAAACTTTGAGCAAATATATATTTCACCTGCTTTTACTTCAAGTTATAAAGCTTCAGTTCCAAAAAAAAGTATTTGCTCTTAAATATATTTACTGCCGGAATTATGGTATTGCTAAAGGGCAGACTGTGAGTTTGTGTGATGTAATACAGAAATGGACACGTATATTGACTTATTTCGAAGTCAAAGCACTTAAGGGAATTAACATTTCAATAGTATTGTTTTCGTTTGTTACTTAGCTTTTTAGAACACATGAGAAGACATTGAATATTAGAATTATTAATAAGGGGATATTTCACATCTAAATAAGATTAGATCATAGGTCCCTACCTTTTGACATACGACAAATTTCCAGACAGACCTCTCAGTCATTGTCGTGATAATATTTTATTTCACTCCAATCTTTTTTTTCTATTTATAAAATATGTTGTACAATATGTAGATTTCGGCATAATGAACGACACATATTATTTTTACACTACATATAGAATTGAAACCAGAAACTATATATGTGCATGCTCGCGCGCGTGTGTGTGTTGCTATAAAAGATGACATGCTCACAAATAAAGGTGACATGATTTTTTTGCATATGCACTTCAATGAACAACGAAGAATCCATTAGGTAAGCTGTTAAAGTCTTTTCTTTAATCATAACAACGGGGGCATCTAGTTATTGAATCAGGTACAGTGAATGCGTATGAAAGTAGTACTGACACAGGCAAACTATGGAATTTAATTTCCACCTATTGCAATATGGGTTTGATTTCTAATAGTTTGAATTCATTGTTGAATTTAAAAGCCGTATTTTTGACAGAATAGTTTCGGTGTATGATAAACAAAAAAATATAAAGAATATTGGATTTATGACATTATTGTTACTTATCAGTTTCATGGAAATTTATCACACGAGACGAGAATGAAAGTATCAAACAAAAGTAATATGAAATTATCGCAGAGGGTTATCACATACCAGAACACAATAAAAGCATAAAGGACAATAAATCATCAAGTTCTACCACCTGTTGTAATTAGATACATATATTAAAGAAAATATATGTACTTAAAAAGCGTAATTAATACTGTTTTGAGGAAATTGTATTTATGAAAGTATACGTGCATTGTAGTATGAATGAATAAAAAATAGTATGTTTTAAAAAGAGCGGCAACATAAGAAAAGATAATTTTTCGAAGTCCGCAGTAAGTATGTTAAAGGTTGGATAGATATAATTTTTCATCATGTATTTTCATGTTATATCTAATATTCCTTGTAATGTCTTTTTAAGTTTCTATATACCTTTGTAAATTATTTTACAATAGTCGCTAGAAATTTGAGAAAACATTGCTTCCCAATCATCATGTTTAATGACATATTTTGAAATATCGACACGTCTTTTTCTTTGATATTGTATCTTTAAATGGTTTGTTCAACTACTTAGATAGATTGTAGTGATGAAAAGGAACTAGTATTCTTGAGACTGTATGAAGGCTCCCTGCGGAGACAAGTTTCATTAACCAAAGGATCAAGCTAATCTTCTGTGCTTTCTGGGGACGACTTGTAAACATTGTATTATGTGCTATGCTTCTCTCACTTGTTATAAATGGTAGCAAAATGCATTTCAAGACAGTCAATATTGAGCACACTTTAGAGTATCTGTAGTATATCTTAGATTATTAAACTTCACATGTGTTATCAAAATGACATTGTACAAAGGACATGCGTGCTGGATCAGATACTCCTTCTTACGAAAAAGAAACTGTTTTATTTTCATGATGTATCGATTTTGTTTTAAATTATATCTTTTTGTTGATGATATTGTGCAATAAAATCTTAGCTGAAAGTCGAAATGTATTGTGCTTTAATGTTTACTGAGTGTCCCGAAAACATATAAAAAATTTGTTTTATTTTACATGTATAATGGTTCATTGTTTACATAATTTATCTTTACTCTGTATGTATTTTTCTAGATATGCTGTATTATCGTTGATTAAAGATGACCCGCAAACCTTTCGCTTGACGCGAATAAACATTCACATAGGCCTCCTCACGACTATGTTTAACGTAACTTATCTGCCAACGGTCAGCAAGCACATGGTGCGACACGTCGCTCAGTTGGATTTACTTAGAAATTGATTAAACAAACAAAGTAAGCTATTGAACATTATCTTAAGATTATATTCCAGGTTCTGGTTGTGAGCAAGTTCATAAAACCATTCAACGTGTCATGCGTGCGTTTTCTGGTTAAGACCCTTATTTGTCAGTTTATCACTGCCGTACATGGCGACGCGGACAAACACGTTTGACCAATTAGACATTTTTTAATAGTTATAACCATAAACTCAACTGCGGTCGTCATTATGAAACTGAGTGCACTAGCACTGTAAATATTTATAGACCAAACTAGATTTACATGTACCTACATCGTAAGATTTCCTGGTTTGGTTTTCTGTCGTGTGGTCTTTCACTGCCCAAATCATATAAAATCTTTATAAAGAATAACACACATAAAACAGACTTATTTGACTTGTAATAAGTCAAAAGGTCGCGGGGCAAAAAGACGAGATTGAAGAAATAAAACGGTGAGGATACGGGGCAAATACACGATAACAAGCGCAACTACGGCGAGTAAAGTCGAGATTTAAAGATTAGAACGACGGGGCACGGGACGAAAACACACTAATTAGCGCGGTCTATGGGCAAAAGTGTTTTCGTTCCGCGCAAACGCCATTTCATTCTTTAATCTCGCGTCCCCGCTAATAATAATGTGTTCGCTCGTGAGCCGAAAAGGCCCAATGACAATGACCAGTCACCATACACATTTTTTTTCCTGAAAAATATATGCTATAGATAAAAGCACAAGTTAAAAAACGTACATTTCTTAATCGCTTTGAGTTATTTACCAAGAAAGATTCGATAACATGCGAAACATCATTAAAAGTAATTAAGTTTAATGAAGTCTGCAAATAAATGAAATATAGAAAGGGGATCGCTACACTCAACATACTGTAAATTACTTACAAGTTGTTTGTTCCGTTGCTTATTAGGGTATGAATCATTTTCAGAAAAGTAAGCTCGTTCTCGGTATGAGATGGTTATCTGTCTGTCTGGCTCAAGACTGTTTATGAAACGTTTGTGACATGAGAATATGTAGCTTTTTGTCTCAACTTTCATCCCCTTTGACTAATCTCCATTTATTTTCGTTTTGTCAGAGCATTAAACAAACCACAGAAAAACAATGTATGAACTAAACGTGTGAGATTTTCTCGTCTACCCCTCCCATTTCATTCCCCCATTGATCATTCTCTTCCGTAGGGACGTATCATGAGAACACATTCGGCGGGCGGGGGGAGTCCATACCTTGTCCGCTCTCTAAGTCGATCAGCTTTCATCTGATCTTCACCAAACTTGCTGAACATGTTTTCGGGCATGATATATGGGCTAAGCTCGATAACCAGTCAAATCACCTCTTCATTTAATGTTGAGATACTATACATTCTTCATACTGCTTCTTGTCGTTAGTCAGTACGGTATGTTTTGTGTCCAAGATATTTATAAAATGAAATCTCAATTGTTACTGATATGTTCAAATTGTTATAATTTCTGAAAACCGAGTGTCATAATAAATATCTAGATTTATTTATAAACTGTAAATTGAAACTATGGAAGGTGTTATTGTACAAACCTTTTTTTTATAAGGAATAATAAATTTCGGCATTATTCGGCGTCCCACTATCGTATATTCGACGAAATAATTATTTTCGTAAAACAAATTTCTTTTATTTTTGGGACGGTATATCTGTTAAGTTCTTTTCCGGTCATTGGCTGGTATTGTATTCATATACAGCGCTGGACTCGACTTCCTGTTTATCTTTGGGATAAAAGTCATTTAGTAGCTGATATATTTAGGCCTGAGTAGTTAATAACTGCGCATCAGTATGACAAATAATTGTTTATTAAGCGATAAGAACGCTGAAAGGGGTGTTATTTCGATTCTAACATGACCAGATATTGCAAAAGGTGAATAAGCGCAAAGCGTTAATTTCCACGTGAACGCTCACTTAACGTCATGCGGCGCAATATTACGTCATGTTTGCAGCATATCGGTTCCCGCGTTGTTTAATATTACATTATTAATTTTTCTACTCTTTGTATATACAGTAAAACTTCGTTAACTCGAGTATCGATAACTCGAGAACCCCGGATAACTCAAGGACTCCTGTCGGTTCCGGCAATTTGACCTCTATGTTTAACTAGAAAATACTATGGAGATCTCGAGCATCGATAACTCGAGAACCCCGGATAACTCAAGGAACACCTGTGGTCTCGCCAGGTAGATTTCTTACTAAATTACCTGCGGCAACTCGAGGTCACTGATAATCAGATTTTTCTCACCTCCAATGACGCATCATTATTTTCACACGTCATGTTAAAAACTTCTACTATTAATTAATTGTTCTCGTTAATTATCAATTAATCGGTCGTTCAGTGGCCAAAGCGTTATTCGCACATTTAATTTTTCTTAAATCATGTGTAATTACTGAATCAGAAGAACATAAAGAAAATTATGTTTGCGAGTTTTTGATTACGAGAATTTAATGATGAGATGAAAATTTTGAGTCTGAGTAGGCTTTTGATGATAAAGCTTGAGAGAAAATCCCAAATTGCATATCCTTTCGTTTGATTTCTATAACATCTACGCTAACTGAAAGATATTTGCTTTTTCTTTGTGTCAAAGCTGTTTGATAGCTATCTTTTGTCTATGCATATATGAATATTTATTTATATTTTGATACATTCGTTGAGCGATTAAAATAATAGAAGCTGTCATCTGTTTCTTTATTTATTGCTTGATGAAATGTTCATTGAAATTTCAAACCAGTTTCTAAATAGGCACATTACAGACGAAGAAATATTGAAATGCATTAACAGCTTAAGTAATGGAAAAGCTTCAAGCCAAACCGACAACATCTTAAATGAGTATAAAAAAAGCACTAAAACACTGATGCTACCTATTCTATCTTTTTAACAGTATCTTAGACACAGGTTATATACCAAAACCCTGGCTCGAAGGCTCGTTTATCACTATCTTTAAAAACAAAGGTGACCCAAAGGCTGGTGGGTCATGTAGACCAATTACGATATTATCATGCCTAGGCAAATTATTCATATCAATACTTAATCTTAGGCTAAGAGTTATGTAGAAAATTTCAATATACTGGAAGAAAACCAGGCTGGCTTCAGGGCCGGTTACTCTTGCTCAGACCACATCTTTACTTTGCATGCACTAATTGAAATTATGAAGAAGCGAAGCTTAAACTTTTCTGTGCCTTCGTTTATTTTTCACAGTGTTTTGATAAGACTTGGCGCTTTGGACCATGGCATAAATTATTACAAAATTCTGTGAATTGTAAATTTTTCCAAGTTATTTTCAATATGTACCAAAACATTAAGTCATGTGTACTGCAAAATGGGGTACAATCATCTTATTTCTTATCCGAAATTGGGGTTCGACAGGGAGAAAATTTAAGCCCGATCCTCTTTTCTTTTTACCTGAACGATTTGCAATCATATATAGACAAAATCGTGAGTCATGTTTGAATGGTAGATTAAAATATTTCAAGGATTCCATATAACAAAAATCCGAAAGTCTGTACTTTTTTAGATGAAACGGAAAAAGTTTTTGTTGACAAATTTATCATATGTTAAGACATTATCTTAGATATTAAACAATACAATCTTCAGTAATATCTATTAAAATCATTACGATTTCATAATTTCCGGAAGTTCCTTTCAGTTTGTATACAAATACAATCTCGGCCGAGTAATAGTTACCGTCATTATTTGATGTTTTTCGCCAGTATAATAAAGTGTGATAGTGCATGATTCCTTTCAACTAAACTAACATCTAACAGATAATGAAACGCTTTTATGTTTCTTGGTTTCTATAATATCTATACTAACAATACGTAGACTACTTGCGACTATAATTAATATATTAAGCACCAAATATCAAAACTACGGCCGTGTAAAGATACTTCAATTGGACACAAATATCAAGCTTTTTTCAAAGCTGACCTTGTTTTGCATGGCATCAGTCATGTTGCAAGTTAAACGTGAAGTCACGCAAGCTAACTCAGCGTTAAAATCTCTTCATTTTCAGCGTCGGCTTAATAGAGTCGTGTTGGCCTGTAATACGTGGAATTCACTCAGGTTTTCTTTAGCCATGAACTGGCAGCTTATTATACCCGTAAAATCTAGAGAATGACAGATTCAGACTTTGTCATTGTCCTTTAGCTTTTTTGTAAAACGATTTGTGTATATACTAATTGTTAATATATCTATGAAGCAAGCTTTTTGAAAGAATATTCCTTCACTAAAATCACCCATATGTCACATATTGTTTATACCTCTTACAACCTTACTTGATGTAAACATTGATATTTGCAATTCACACAGCGATAGTACATCAAAGTGCATTTCAATAAAACAAAAACATAAAACGATTTAAGACAGTCCACTTGAAACTACCTTATACCTCCTTTTAACTAGCAAAACCTATCACACTCAAATCCCCAATGTTACCAACCTGATAATTGTGCCATAAAAGTGCAGCTGTCTGTTAAGACGTGAATGTACTTCCTAGTTCGTGTTTGAATTATGTTCTCTGACACGTACTCTTAAGGTTCCTGCCTCTGCAGAACCAAACAGTGGGGTCGTGAGCCCATGGTACTAATGAATGAACAATCAAAAAGTAACGCATTCACATATAAACAACGTAACAACCACAGCCGATTCTTCGAAACTATTATCGGCCATTGCACATGGATACACACGGTAAAAAGTGTTTTAAAAGCCACGCACGTTCGTGTCTACGTTTTTTGAATGACTCAAATAGGAAACTAAAGACCATGTATTGAGTTTTAATTTCCTTATTGCGCCTACATTAGCGGAAATTCTAGTTTAACTGTGAAGCTCACAAACCAATGGTGTATGAAAATGTATGCACCTTAATTACTTCAGATTTAACAAGAAATATCTTTTTAAAAGATAAACAGAGTTGAGTCGAATAAGATACCCGAGAACCGAATATTCCAATCATCATCTGCAATCATTGATAGTATTTTTTTATAGGCTATCGTATAAGTCAAAGTATCGTCAAAGGCCAGCTTCTTCTGCTAATGCCGAAAAATACATAACTCGTTATACGTACTACAAAAATAAGTAAAACGATTTGAGAAATTTTAAAGAACCGCCATTAATCAGTATTTACTTATCGGTCAGGTCGCTGCGGTTGCGTTCTATATTTGACCCTCTGTAAGGTAGCAAGCATGTGGACAAAGTACAGTCGACCTCCCTCAGCACGTGGCTGCTGAATACAAGGCTCTTTTACATGAACGTCAAGAAAAATGTGTAAGGTAAGCAACCATAGATTTTCATGTTGGCTACATGTACCTAAATATGCATTTCAATCACTTTAACTGCATTTAAAACCCTACAAAATCTAGTTTGTGTTATTATCGTCGAAAGACTTCGTGAAACCGTGAATACACAGTCCATCGGGAATGATGATATACTGAGCATTATTAGCCGACGGTCTCTACATACAGCAAGAAACCGTCATCTCTTGATATCGTTTAATAACACACCTATGTCTATTTTCACATCAAATGGCTTATTAAACTGGATTCAGCTTGTCCAACCGTCTGTCCGTGCGTCCGTCTATCCGTTCGTCTGTAATCTTGTGGTCAATAAATCTCCATACCCCTAGTCAGAATTTAATGATACTTGACTGAAGTGATAAGTACAAATGCTTAGTTGTGCATGGTCTAAGTTTCGCGTCACTAAGTCAAAGGTTAAGGTCATAGGGGCTCGGAATAGTGCAATCTTGTGAACGCTTTATCTCCAAAATTCCTGATCAGAATTTAATGATACTTCATAGACGTGATAAGTACCATGTGCAGTTGTGTATGATCTATGTTTCGGGTCACAAGATCAAAGGTTAAGTAAAATCTTGTTGACGATTTATCTTTAAAACATCTGGACAGCATTTAATGATAAGTAAATGATGAGTAAAATGCCGGTGTTATAACTGATCACTTTATAAAATCGTTTGCATTTTAGAGAATACGGGCCTTCCTGCACTGTAGTTTATTTAGATTTTATCATCTTATTAACGGGATATAGATCAGACAGTCAATTAAGAGACATTGATTAGTATCGATTGACATAAACCTAAATTCTGTCCGTGACATAAGATTAATTCAAGTATTTAAGCAAGGTATTTTCCATCAGAAAGTCATCTACGTGTTTTTCTCAAACATTAAAAGATACAAAGATGTGACATGATGTTATTATTTCAGTGATGCGCCCTTATCTGCTAACGTGACATAAAGACTAATTATTTACAAAATAGTTCCCTTATCTTGTATTCTAAACATCCAGTTGATCAAGTTTTGAGACTATATGACATGGCGTTCTGCATTTTACTACATCTTGATGTGTTTTATGTACTCTCACTTTGTTACCCCTTGCCATAGATATCAATGGTTCCCTTGTTCAATAAAATTCTAATTTTTGTATCTCCGTTGAGCGAGTCTGCAGTTACTGAATCATATACATGTATAACAAATTCCAGTAACATTGTTTGCAGTTTCACCGGTGAATCGTGCATATCTTTTTAAATTTTTAAATATTCACCTTGATATCTTGTTGTCGGATTCGTATGATACGTAAAGATACTGATGAAATTCCTTGGAGACGAATACAATCGCTAATACCTCTTTCTCAAGCTGAGAGTATTACAAATACCTAATTTTGGATCATATGATATCAGTACAGGTGTGCCTGTTACCATCGTCGTCTCTAATTATTCCAAACATGTTGTTCTTCCTTACGTCTCCAGTAAAATCATCTATAAACATAATCTTTAAAAACTAATTTGCTTGTAATTTCCTCTTAACCTTGCCTTTTAAACGACCTTCGGGTTGTCGTTGATGGTAACGAGTAACCGGTAACTTGATCGAACATCCGTGTATTCCGATAGCAAAACGTTATTCGAGTACTCGAACAAAGTATTAAAACATCCTAAAAATTGGTTTCACCTTATACATAAAGTCATAAACCATCGCTATTAGATCCCCAAATTAACATGACTTAACCTGTCATTATATAAAACCATGTCTGGTATCCAAACACACAGACAATCTCTCTTGGTCTAGTGGTTTAAGCATCCACCTTTGGAGCAGGAGGTCAAAGATTCGAATCCCAGCAGAGGTCCGTTCTGATATGGCCTGTTGGTGAGCCACCAGCTAGTTAAATAATGGTCACTGTATGCCTACCTGACTGGTGTTTGGCATCAAAAGGATAGGATTAGGGAGATAATTGTGCTCAAAACGAAGGTGTCTCATAAGTCAGGAATGTCTGGCCCTTTAAGTAGGGGTGACTCTATAATAAAAAAACACTTTACCTTTAACCTTTTTCACACAGAGTGATGTGCGGAAATTTCCATTTTCTTAGGATGGACAGGAAGAAATTGGTTATGTCATCTATATATATATCAGATACTTAGAGATGTTATAATAGAAAATTGATACTAAATACTAAATACGTCCTGCTTTAATCACTCTCTGTTTATTTAAATTGAATACTTGTACACCTCTTTACAGTATCAAATGTAAATTATATCTTCTTCCGTTACGTAAAACGGCGCGTTTACAAAAAATAATATGGCTTGGAAATTTTATAGATACTTCTGTTAGCAAATCCTTCATTTTCGTTTGTTGTCGGTCTTATTTATAAGCTAACAAAATTCACTTTTGTATTGTTCATTATACATTATACAAGAAAACTGTGATACAAAATTATCAAACAGTGAGCCTCAGAACAGGTCTTAAAATGTAAATAACTCATTGCCAAGTCCCTATTCAATTTTCATTTTATTTTTGCCTTTTCGTGAGACAGCTTTCTAGTTTTGTTGTAATATGAACAAAACTGGTTCAAATATTTCAAATTTTATCGAGAACTTTTTATATATTTTTTAAATTCATTTATTTCATAATATAATAATATAACATTTATGCCAAGAACTATTCACTACTTCTCTAACCAACCATACTCCCCGCATCGGTTTCGTCCCCTTATTGCATACAGTAACCACCAATCTCTATGATGATCTTAAATACACCATGCTTCAAATAGAAGATTGTTAATTTCAAATTGTCTGAATCATGCCGTGACCGTACCAAACACAGAATATCAGTATTTTTAATCAGACATGTGTTTTCTACTATATAGGGCTTTAATTTCATTGGCTGTTGTCAAAATGATTTTCCATGTATTTGTAATATAAACAAAACAGAAGGAAAATAACAGTTTCAGCTTCAAACTAATTATCTGCTGTTTCATCGTGCTGACTGTCATGTATTAAAGATGTGAAGTGGTCATACTTAATATACACAGGCTTCGTTTTCCTCTTCTCCATTCCAAGTACCTGATCTCGCAGAAGTAGTGGTGCCCATTCACTGTATCCTGAATTCGTATTTTACCCTTGTGTGTAGATTAGCCTTGTCATTTAAAGTATTTGTCCAGTAATTTAAGGCGATGTTTCTCGTAAGGTATGCATAGCTTTCTGAAAACTAGTGATCTCATATTCCGCTCAAACTCTAATTTTCTGCTAGATCCTCTGCCTTAAGATGTATCTCGCGAAATACTGATTGATAGACAGGTGTTATATCTACAATATGCATTGAGACATTGCTAGAACCAAACTCTAACGGCACTATCATTTCAGCAAGATGTGTTTATGTTCAATGAAGTCTTTGCTAGTAGGACATTTACAGTAAGTATATAAATCTACGTTTTCCATCAAATTTTATCTCGTAGCTGTACACTGCATAACGTTTCATTGTTCATCGTATTCTCACGTTTTAGGAAGACTAACATTTAATATCAGCAAAAACATTTGAAACTGTTTATCTTCTCAGAGCTTCCAACTGAGGTCCATTTAAGTATCGAGCACGATACATGTAGGTTATTGTGTACACGCACACATCAGGGTTTGCTAAAGCGTTTTTAGATTTATAATTTTAAGGGTTTTTACTGATGTCTCAATCATTGATTAATTCAAGACAATTTTTTCCGCCCGCTAAAAAGGTCAAGTAAATTGCATAAAGGTTGTAATGTACTCTTCCAAGAGTAGTAGTAGCGTATTATAGACAGGTTTTATCTAAATGATAACTTGAAAATACCACTGATTAGATAACATAAGTGACTAGATGATTTCCTGGTTTGGTATTTCAATAACTTAGCTTGATATGGTCATACGTTACGATTAAAATAGAACTTAAACATTCGTGATGTTATATATTTTTTATAAATTATACACTTATTAAACAATTGTTAGAGAAGATTTAAGATTTTTATGACATGGATACACAAAATAATTGTGACAAACTAAAGGAGCAATTATTGGTTGCGATACTGAAACTCCTGCCGGTGTAATAAACATTTAGATGAACAATAGAAGAATCACATGAAACAGAGACGAAAATGGAAAATATGAGAAGCTTCATTGTTTACGGATTCATATGAAATGTAGCTACCATCTTCTGTTAAGAACGCAAATTTGTTATCGCTCAACGTTAAGACTGTTTGAACTTTTTCTTACCTATTGATTTCAAATAATTGACTTAACATTCATTTATATTAGATGGGGAACATAACTGAATGCCCGTTTAATAAAATTGAAAGTGAAAATGCCACCGACATTTCTTCAGAAACCACTCTGTCGTGCAACAGTACTAATAATTCAACTTCGGTAATAAAGGGAGAAATTGATTGCGGCAATGAAACCGAGGACGATGTGTCCGAACTCCTTTGGAAAATTATTCCTCCAGTGTTGTTCTGTATCGGATTGACAGGAAACATTTTGACGATTGTTGTGATTCGAAGGCTCGGCTTTAGAAACCAACCAACACTAACATTTCTGTTATGCTTAGCAATAAACGACAGTGTAGTCTTGTGCACTGGGTTACCTAGATACTGGATTAAATATGTATTTGACTTTGATCTCAGAGCAGCAAGTAATGCCAACTGCAAACTGTATTTCTTCGTTATTTATATGACAATGCAAAATTCTTCTTGGATTCTAGTTGGTGTAACACTTGAAAGACTAATTAAAATTTATTTTCCATTTAAATATAGAATAATCTACAGTTGTAAGAAAGTTCTAATCGTTGTTTCTGTCACATTGTTTCTGTTAATTCTAGTCAATGGTCAGTTCTTTTTTACTAACGGGATTAACGATTACACAGAAGGTGATTGTGGCTCGCTAAACCCTGATTTCTATTACTTTGATGAGAATGTATGGATATACATCGATTTCTCGATCCTAAGTGTTGTACCTTTCATCATAATGCTCGTTGGTAATATTCTGTTAGTTAAAGCTTTAAGAAAAGTGCAGCTGGAACGAGTTTCTATGATGCATAGATCTGTATATAAACGGACCAATCGTTTTAGCGTGAAAATGACAAAAATGTTGGTTGTGTGTACTTTCTATTTCCTGGTAGCAACAGCTCCAATTTCCATTTACTTTATAATGGACACATACCTCTTACCAGGGTATGAAGCAAGTGGCAACTGCATCGCAATGGCAAGAATGGATCTTGCATGGAGTATTACATACCTTATACAATTTTCTAACTACTGTATTAATTTCTACTTATACACAGCAATGCATGACCGGTTCTTCAGAGAATTGAAGGCCATACTCTGCTGCCGCAAAAGGTATTTCTCTGATCTATATTCTTATTTTACATAGCAATTTTACAAAGCGTACGTAATTATAATCAGCAAATATTTTTCGTTTGGATCTGATGTCCTCATAAAATACAGGTCGATTATATGTACTACTTGTGTTATAAATGAAGTTAATCATGTCAAACAAATAAAAAGGTTGACGCTTAATTCAAATTTACGACCTCTTTTGATACTTCATGCTAGTTGGTCTGCAAATCTCCATTTTTATACACAATAACTGTTACAATATCTAAAATGGTCGACTGAAAACTTTGATTTATTTGTTCTTTCTACTGGCATGTAAATTTCTTCCTTGTAACATCAGGGTTTTCAGGGAATTTACATTGTTGCCATTTAGTTCTATTCAGTATATATGCCACTACCGACTCGCCATAAAATGATTAATCTTAATGAGAATATACCTGGTTATTCAAGAAATATCGCAACGAGAGACGGGAGCCTAGACTTGTTTTATATTGAGAATTGGATTATTTTGTTGAACGTTTTGGTGCTATTTAACGACATTAGCAGTTTCCCTCAATTTCATTGATGTTGCAAAGAACAAATTGCATACTGAAATATCCTTTTATTGATATATGTTCGCTTTTTTGCAAAACAGTGAATCTGACACATTATCAAGGTATGTATCATATATATCAATTGTGCTTTTTTTTACCAAACATGCCCTCAGAAAATTTGTCAATTACTGCAATAGTCGTTTAAACGTTCAAAACTTTGTTTGTTTCAGATTACGTATGGCAAGGGTGTACAGTACACAAAGGCAAGGAAGCAGTAGACGGCGGCTAACTTCACAAGTGAACTCCACTAGTATCGGTCTGGACTTTCCGATGTCGGGGGAAGACCATGTCTGAAGATATATACTCTTTCAAAATTGTTTGTTTAACATGGCTTTTCTACTGGACCTCTAAGTTTCAAACCGCCCCTAGCTAATTACTAAAATCTAAACCAAATAGAGACGTTTGTAACAGAGTACTTTTAAAAATTTTCAGTAAGCAACAAAAATGTATTATGTATTAACTCCCGCCAAAGGTAAAGGAATTATGTGTTTTATCATTATCTGCTGGTTTTTTTTCAATATGATTTTATTTTTCCATAACAAAAATGAAACTTAAAATAATTATACAATAGCATAAAACTTCGGCCAAAGCGCAAGTTTCGTCAGGATTGTGTTAGTATCTCCATAATTATTGCCCACTCATTGAATTTTCTTATATACTGAATATAAAAACTTATCAAAATATGATTGTAACCTGCTTAACCTCCTGAAATAATCTAATCTCACTCTTTTTAATATCCACCCCTTATACCTCTGCCCATCCTACCCTTTCTCCTGAAAAGGCTTATCAGCTTTTGATTATGCTTGGCACAAGTAATCATCTTGTAGTTTTTAAGAAATGAAAAATAAGAAAACGGATAGTTTAAGAAGTGAGGCCCTTTCCTACACATATTTTAGAGAGTTTGGATTTAGAATATTGTTTTCTGAAATTTAAATTTATGATTTGATTTAACTTACAACAGGTGTGTATAAACCTACACATTACTTTAACATTTAGTTTTTATTTAGTTTCCAAATTATTTCTATATGTTAATAAACGCACGTGGGCCTTTGATCGGACATTTGTTACGTTATTCGACAAAAATTGATTGCAAACAACAAAACATTTACATTTTTGTCACACTCTTTGAATGCAAACCAATGTTAAAAACGGAATGTCTCTATATATTCCTGCACAGTAATATACTATTTGCTTCAAAATGCTATGCAACAGCGATTCGAAATGATTCATTTTTTAAAGTTTTGCTATACCCTATGAGAAGAGCATAGCGTGGAAAGAGGACATGAAATATTTCACCAGATAAGATATATGTACTGCCCATGTAAATTGAAGTGAGTTCTGAAGTCAATTGTGGTATGTGGCGTCATTTATTGAGTGAACAATGAGGACTGTGCTTACTTTTTCAGAATGATGTAATTTTGTATCTACTGGACGTAGATCACTGAAACTTTCCCACGTTGATATTAAAAAACTGTTTGGTCCAAATATGCAAGAAATCAATTTAAGTATTTTGTCCGAAGGCCCGTTTCCGGTGTCGCTGATCAGTTATGTATAACTGTAAGACGCAGAAAGAAACATTGTAGTATATGATATGCTCCTCTCAATTGTTAGCAAAATGTATATCAAGACACTCAATATTGAGCATACGTTTATCAAGAAGTTCACATATAAAACAGACTTATTTGACTTGTAATAAGTTAAAAGGTCGCGGGTAAAATACGAGATTGAAGAAAATAAACGGTGAGGACACGGAGCGAAAACACGATAATAAGCGCTATCATGACGAGTAAAGTCGAGATTTAAAGATTAAAACGACGGGGCACATTTATTTATAAGGGGGGTGCACATTGAAACTCCATCCCGTGTGATTTTTTCTCGATGGACTACATTGAAACGCCATCCCGTGTGGCCCCTCCTATGTTTAGATATGGATGGAGTATCATTATGAAACAAATGCACAATAGATACACGCTTTATAAAAATCCGGTACTCATAGTTAAATGCTTTTTCCTGAACAAACTAATACTTGAGTAAATATCTCTACTACTAGTAAATTGTACATGTATTTTCGTAAAGTACATGAAAAATCATAGAGCCTTCTTGTCGAAAGAGAAAACTTTAGATCTAGACTCTATGAACTTAAGGGATTTCGAAAAATAACAAGACATTGTTGCTGATTTCGTAGTTAGAATTTACTTAGCACCATATAAAAAGGTCGGGATGCCATCATAAAAGCAAATGGAACTGTAATTTGAAAATGATTAGACATGCAAATAACACTCTTGTGGAACAGTTTTTACCTGGGTGGTGTAAAGATGCGAGGTCACCGAATAAAACATTTGATGATAATGACACAGATACATAATATTTTAATAACTGTTACTCCGCCGTAGATCGACCGATTTTCATAAGCCATACATTTTTGTAAATCTCTTATATACACATTGTTTCAAGCTTTCGATAGTTTTTATGAAAAAGTTCGAATTTTAGCACGAGCGTTTCAGTCAATAGCTATTTTTGTTGTTAAAATGATGATGGTATTCCATTATATGCGCTTTAAAATGGTAGCAACATCAAATGTGTATCTCTGATAGTTTAAAAGTGACACATTATTTTACATTTAAGGGCCCTTTTGTCATGTTGTGCATCATATATCTTTACATATTGTGTGAATAAATATGGAAACAAATCATATACAGAATTTGTTCTATATTAAAAGTTGTGCACCTCTTTAATCAAGCACGCAAACTCTACTTTCAGTTTCGGCCGACTTGGATATAACGATATTCGGATGTAATGATATAAAATCTACGATCCTCTGAACATCGTTACAAACGTAGTTTCTGTATATGTACACACTTTTTTTCTATCAAAATGAAATGTTTGTGACAAGAGAATATGAAGTTTTTTGTCTACACTTTCTTCCCCTTTGACTATATATATCCTCTATTTATTTTCGTTTTGTCAGAGCATTAAAAAACACACAGAAAACCAATGTACATTGTATGAACAAAACATGTGAGATTTTCTCGTCTTCCCCTTCCATTTTTCTTCATTCCTCCATTGATTAACCTCTTCCGCAAGGACGTATTACGGGAATCCATCGGCGGGCGTAGTCCATACCTTGTCCAATCTCTAAGTCGATCAGCTTTCATCTAATCTTCACCAAACTTACTGAACATGTTTTCGGGCATGTTATATGGGCTGAGTTCGATAACCAGCCAAATCGCTTCAGACACGTTTTCATTATGGCTATTAAATTATCAAAAATTTGCCAACTCTTTAAGTCCAACAGTTTTCATCTGATCTCATCAAACTTGCTGAAAATATATGTGGGCTTAATGTCTTGACTAAATTCGAAAACCAGCCAAATCGCCAATGGCATTGTTGTTATTATGACTATTGAAATATCCAACAATGGCCAAAGTAGTATTGTCCGCTCTCTACGCCGAACAGTTTTCATCCGATCTTTACCCACGGCATTTTTTTTATCATGGCCCTTGAATTATAAAAAAATGATGAAAATAGCCTTGTCAGCTCTACATATCAAACAGGTGAATGAGCGTTGTCCGCTCTATAGTTCAAACAAACTTGACAAAACCTATGAACTTTTTGATATTGTTCAAAAGCGAGCTTAATACGGCTGCGCCGAAAGAAATAATTGAGTAAACAAAGTACTCCGTACAGGTATGCAGAAATCACCATTTAAATTGATGTTGAGGTACTTGTATTCTTTATTCTGCTTCTTGTCGTTAGTCAATACGGAATGTTTTATGTCCAATATATTTCACGTTGGGGAATCACGTGATCAAAATAATCTCTTAACAAAAGTAAATCTATGAAAATATTAAAAAATAATGAAAGTTGTTTAGCTTTAAAAATGAAATGTAGCCTATCTTATGGCGACACAAATGTATTCTAGAACTACATAGGTCTCAATCATAGTCTCCTTCCGATTGAAATCAACACTTGAGTACACTGAACTATATCTATTGTTGAAGTGTTCAGCACAATCAGAAGGCGATTGTTATTGAGACCGGAGTAGTTCTAGAATACGTTAATGTTGTCATAAGATGCTACTTTTAATAATCACAGCTGAACAGCTTTCATTACTTTATAACATTTTTCATATACATGCATTTACTTTTCTTTAGATATCATTTTGATCATGTATTTCCCCACCGTGTATTTATAACATGAACTCTGAATTGTTACCGATATATTCAAATTGTTGTTTCTGAAAATCGAGTGCCATAATGAATATCTAGACCTATTTATAAACTGTAAATTGAAACCTTTACATATGGAATAATAAATTTCGACATAATTCGGCGACAATTCGACGTAGTGTCGTTTTCGACTTAATGACGTAATCGATCCTGTGTTGTACATTCGACGAAAAAACAAATTACTTTTACTTTTGTGTCGGTATACTTGTGAAGTTTTTTCCAGTCTTACGCCGATATTTATATATCGCACTGGACTAGACTTCATGTCATTTAACAGCTGGTATATTTGTAGGTTAAAATATTGCAGGGATTCCATATAACAAAAATCCGAAAGTCTGAATTTTTTCAGATGAAACGTAAAACTGAATTTTGTTGACACATTTATCATGTATAAACATTATTTCAAAACATTATTTCAAATATCTTTCATTTGATTCAAACAAGAAAATTTTCACTCATATTTATTAAAAAAATCATTATGATTTCATAATTTCCAGATGTTCCCTCCAGTTTGCATACAAATACAATCTCGGCCGAGTAACAGTTACAGTCATTATTTAAAGTTTATCGCCAATATGATAAAGTGTGTTAGTGCATGATTCCTTTTCAACTAAAGTATGCAACTAATAGATAATGAAACGCTTTTATGCTTCTTGGTTTCTATAATATCTTTACTAATAATAAGTAGATTACGTACTATTATCGTCAATATTGTAAGCACCAAATATCAAAACTACGGCCGTGTAAAGATACTTCAATTGGACAGAAATGTCAAGCTTTTTTCAAAGCTGACCTTGTTTTGTTTTATAATTCGCATGTCATCATTCATGCTGCGGGTTAACCATGAAGTCACGCAAGCTAACTCGGCGTCAAAATCTCTCCATTTTCAGCGTCGGGTTAATAGACTCATTTTGGCCTGTAATACGTGTAATCCACTTTGTGTTTTGTTTTCACTCAAAGAGCCATGAACTGGCAGCTTTATTATTTCCATGAAATCTAGATAATGACAGATTAAGATTTTATCCTTGTCCTTTAGCTAGTTTGGTGAAAACAATTCGTGTACAGTATATACTAGTTGATGATATATTATGAGGTAAACTTTTAAAATTAGTTTCCTTCACTAAAATCACGCATTTATCACATATTATTTATTCCTCTTAGAACTAAACTTGATATAAAGATTGATATTTGCGATTCGCACAGCGGAAGTACATCGAAGTGCATTTCAATTACAAAGGCATTAAACGATTTAAGGCAATCCACTTTAAGCTACCGCACACCTCCTTTTAACTAACAAACACTATCCAACCCAAATCCCCAATGTTACCAACCTTATAATTACGTCAGAAAAGTGCAGCTGTCTGTTAATATGTGAACATACTTCCTAGTTAGTGTTTGAAGGCTGACATTTCCTTTTTACGCCTACATCAGCAGAAATTCTAGTTTAACTGCGACGATCACAAACCAATTGTGTATGAAAATGTTTGCACCTTAATCGCTTCAGATTAAACAAGACATATCTTAAGAAAAGATAAACAGGGTTGAGCCGAAAAAGATTCCCGAGAACCGGATATTCCAATCAGCACCTGCAGCCATTGAAAGTCTTTTCAAGAATATCGTATATACCACACTGCCATACACATAAACCGTGGATGGCAGCCTACTTAAAGAAGAGGGTCAAATACAAAATCCATTCAGCGCGATTCCATGCGTAACGATTGACAGGTACTGTACGGTAGTTGATTAGATTTTACCATTTAATTAACGGGATATAGATCGGACAGTCAATTAAAAAAATTGATTATTATCGATTTACATAATTAAAACATGAATTTTGTCTGTAGCATCAATTTGATTCAAGAATTTAAGCAGGCCAAGATAGCAAGGTATTCTCCTTCAGAAAGTCATCTATATCTAAAACATAAGAAAGATACGAAAGATATGACATGTTGTTATTATTTCAGTGACGCGCCCGTAGCTGATCCCATGACCATATAGTTATAAAAGAGTTCCCTTTTTTTTGTCTTCTAATCATCGAGTTTATCAAGTTTTGAGACTATATGACATGGCGATCTGCATTTTACTATCTAAATGTGTTTCATATACTCTCATATTCTTACTCCTTGTTATAGATATCAATGTTTGGCTTCCATTGTACAATATTTTTCTATTTTCAGTGCCTCATACACAGTCATTATCTTTCAAGAACCAAACATACATACACTGCAGCTGATTACGCAGGTGTTTCTAAAACCTGTATCCGGAAAGCGTTTAACCAATTTTTTAAATGTTGTTTGCACTGCAACCTCAAAAGAAACGAAAGTAGCAAGGAAAGGCGAAATATCACCAAAAGCCATTTCTGGCACTAAGGCCATCGAAATCCGCGAGGCACGCGAAACAGAAAGCAGATGAAATTGCAAATTGCAGATGTCCATTGATAATGGTAGGAATTAAATCGTTAATCAACTTTAACTTAAATTTTATATCTAAGCCATTAGTATATTTTGTCATATTTTGTGGAAATTAGATGTATGTGCCTAGCATAAAAGCAAAATATGACGTTGGTCTGTACAATGCCACTATCAAAACCATGCATATGCTACAATGTAAGGACAAGTATATCGCAAATTGCATACATTCTTTAATAAATAAATTCATATTGTCAGTACTGACAACGTTTTTTTGTGACAAAAAACTGTCCTCTGGTGATTCTTTTACACTGTCAACAGTATTCTTCTATTAGAAAAGATTTGTTAAGTAAAGCCCTATCATGTGATAACAATTTCAGCATATTTACAGATACTGAAAAATTGAATTTTATACTCTCCGACCCTAGAATGGTTCATGTTTCCGCAAAATCCTGTTTTATGATTTTAAAGAAAAGAAGAAATTTACTGTATACAAATTCAGATACAGTTTAACTGTGTATGAGCCATGCTGTGGGAGGGGTTTTCATGCAGCAGAGCTCAT